>JABYQR010000718.1:0-10650 GCA_022592445.1 Cytidiella melzeri | reverse complement strand
CGAAGAACATGACTTTAGGTTCAAGAGTCCTCGGTTAGTAACAAAAGCCGCTTTGTATTCATCTCCTTCTTTGATGCGGACATTGTGATATCCCCAACGAACATCGAACTTGGTGAAGATTTTTGCACCTTTGAGCTTGTTGATAATGTCGGTAGCAAGCGGTAGTGGGTAACGATTCTTTACAGTGATGTCATTGAGTTTGCGGTAGTCCTGAATAAGTCGGAGTTTGTTGTCCTTCTTTTTGATGAAAAAGACCGGAGAAGCCATCGGAGACTTAGAAGGCGTAATGTAACCTTTTGACAGGTTCTCCTGAATGAATTTGTCAAGCTCGGCTTGTTCGTTCAGGGGCATAGGATAAACTTTTGATTTGATGGTCTCAGGAGCGTCTGGTTTGCGATCAATCGAATGGTCCCAGGGTTGATGCTGGGGTAGCTGATTAGACTCTTCTTCAGAGAAGACTTTAGCGTGTCTGTGGTACTCTGATGGAACGATGTCTTCGAAGGAGCGCTGAGCTTTAGCTTCGTTTGCTTCGGCAGCAAGCTTAGTAGAGTAGGTGAAGCCGGCCATACACCAGACTTCGTCAGTGGTGTCTTGGATAATACCGGCTTTGACCCACTGTCTACGTTCTTTGCGGTTACCATCAACCTTCTGGAAAGGTTCATTAGGAGATTCTTCCGAGCCACTCGGAATCGTCATTTCTCCTTTTTCCCAGTTAACGGTAGGGTTTACGCGCTTGAGCCATGGTAGCCCAAGAATGACGTCTTCTGGTCCTAAGTCCGTGACAAGAAACTCTGCCTTTTCCGTGTGATTTCCGACTGTGAGTGTGAGGCGAACGAAGTGCGTTAATCCGCCAGCTTTATTTTTAGTTCCGTCAATGTTATGCAATGAGATGACCCTTTCGAGCGGGTGCTGAATAATCTTATGCTTCTTGACGAACTGGTGACTGATGAATAAAGCCGTAGCTCCTGAATCGATCATAGCAGGAACGCGAATGCTTCTATTCAGACCTTTAACTAGTACATGTACACGGAAATGAGACGATAACCGATCTAGCGACGATATAGTACACGAGGAGATAGTAGACGATGGGCATGGAGTAGACGTTGTACACGAGGAAGACGAGGCAGAAGACAGGGATGACGAAGGAAGCAAGGACAGGGTATCTGGGGGACTCGCAGCTGCGGCTGTGTCACGAGTCCGCTTCAAAAAACCGCATTAATTTTTGCTGCCATCTCATCCATTTGCTTTTTCTGGATGTCAAGCATGTCCTTGAGCGCAGAAATTTTAGCATCCTTGTCGTTGGACGCGTCTTGCTTGGCTGCAGTAGTAGTGGTTGACAAGGTCGACGAGGTTGCAGCGACTTTTTGTCCCTTAGGGACGCCTTGGAGCCGTTTCAGGCAAACTGCCCCCCCGTGACCGGTACCACCGCAGTGGTTGCAGACCGGGTCGTCTGGGTGCTTTGAATCCCTCTTCTTGTGGCTCTCAGAACCACAAACCGAGCAGCGCTTGCTCATCTCCTTCTTCCATCTCTGGAAGATCTCTTGCTTGCCTAGCCCTGCGAAGAGCGCATCAAAGGAGGCAGAGAAACGGGAGGCGTCGATCTCCATAGCGTTGGGATCGCGGAAGGCCTGCTGGTGGGACTTGCCGTGTCCCGACGAGCTGTCAACCATGACTTTGCCCGTGCTATTTCGCAGATCGGCGAGCTGAGCGTCAACTGCTTTACACTGTTCCTTCAGTGCATCGTAGGTTGTAGCGCGGGTCTGGAAGTAAGAGACGCGCTGAAGGTACTCTGTACTCAAGCTTGACTTGAGACGGTCGAAAAGGTCCTGCTGGCTCCAGCCAGTGCGAGGGGCCCAGGTCTCGAACTCCGAGATGTGGGCGGCGAATGTCTTGTTACCCTGCTTCATGCCGGTAACCTTAGTCTTGGCCTCCATGACCGCGTCAATAGGCTCAAATTTTGCCTTGAAGGCCTCGATAAATGTGTCCCAGTCATTTCCAAATGCTGGTTTGCTATTGGCCAACTCCTCGATGTGAGGGCGAGCCCAGTCGGCAGCGTTGTCCTGCATAAACGACAAGGCGCTGGTGATGAGTTTGTGAGGATCGAAGATCCTCGCGCCATTGTTGTCCACTTGGACCTGGCCTTGCGCGTCTTGCTGGAAGAATGCTTTTCCTTGATTTTGCGCCCATACTATGAACGCGTGGCGGAAGAGCCGGGCTTCCGACGAGGTTTTCCCCTTGAAGGAGACTGGTTTCTCGACAATGCTTCTTTCCCGAGAAACGTGGGTAGCAGCGGCAACCGCCGGTGCCTGTGCAGCTGCAAGTGCAGCCACCTGATTGGTAAGGTCTACCATTTTTTGTGTCAGGACGCCTAACATATTTAAGACGTCTTGCTGGCTCAGGTTGGCAACTGGGGCAGCAGGGGCAGCAGGGGCAGCAGGCTGATTGGGATCCATTTGGTGAGCAAAACTATGGACGTGTCTAGATCCACTCAAAGTAGCTATCACTATTGACTACGTTAAGTTGTGCTAAAACTCTATCGTAGTTTTTACGAAGCTGCTTGAAGGAAACTTTCCCGATTGCTTTACAACCCCAGTCCAAGAGCTGCCACTCGCGGTCTGCTGTGACGGGAGCGAGATCGTCGACTCGGTTGAGGAAACGATTGACCTTGTTGACGAGGTGAAGCAGCGCGCGACGGTGGTCGGGGTTGGCGCGGTTTAGGAGTTCTTCAAGCTCCGTGAGAGCTTGCAAGCGAGTACGGACGGCGGTGAGTTTTGGCCTGAAGATGCCGACGAGATCTTCCGGCGTCAACTTTTCAAAGTCGATGAGTACCGGTTTGGGTGCTGCGGGGGCGGGAGTTGGCGCAGGGAGTTTTGCCAGTTGCTCTGCGAGAGTGAGCTTGTGGATGTGTTGCTCGGCTAAGGTGCGGTCACGCTCCTCAGCAGCTCGTTCTCCGTATGCTCGTGCAGAGGCGCGAAGTTGTCGGTTTTCCTCGTAAGAGGGGACGGTGAGGGTGATGCCTTTGACAGGCGGTTTCTTGGACACGTACTTCGCGACGGTGACCAGGTCTTTGTCAGACCAGCGATGAGGTTGACCACTCTTACGCTTTTCAGCGAGAGCGTCAAGGAAAGATGGTGGAAGACTCCTCTTGAGCTGAGGCTCTGTGGTAGGGAGGGTCTTGGAGAAACGGGGGCGCGTGTCTTTAGGCACTAAAAAACGCGCAGGGGGTAGAAACGGACGACGTAAGCGTAGCTCAACGGTATGAAGAGACCGGAGACGTACTCGTCAAACAGGAATAAACTTTTTTAAACGGTGGGAATGGGGGAACCCAGGGTTTCACAACGATCTCGACCTAATGACACGGAGACAAGGCTCGACGTGACAAACAGGGACACGAAGTGGATGACGACGAAGTGGTGGTGGTAGGCGTGAAGCACAATACTCTCACCAGCTATAAACCTTATACAGATGTCTAGCCCAGTAAAGACCAAGTTAGTATTGGGTACTACCAGCTATGTAGTACAGAGGGGGTTTGCTTACCTAGCCCAGTAAAGACCAAGAGGTCGAGATGGGGGCTAGGAGCGTACATGTAGCAGTATATATAGACTTCAGGGACCTGCGCACAGACCATGTTGAGGGCAGGCTTTGCAAGAAGCCGAAGAACAAAAGAACTACCTAAAGGAGAACAATAGCTATTGTCTAGACCTTGCCAAGAACTCTACTCGTGAGAGAATCTATCTAAAAGGAGACCAACTATTGTATTCGATTCCCACACCTGTGAGAACATCCTTCCATAAAGAGAACAATAGGGAAAGAACAATAAGGAGCCCATGTGAACGGTATCTATGACGTCAAACCCTAGCTATGGGCTGAGCCATGTGGTTGTAGCCATGTGGTCTTACTTAAGCTAAGTCACATGCCAGTGTGACGTAGTAGCAAGTAATGTGACCGTGTGGAGCGTCTAAGCCACGTGATACGGGCGCTTAATAGACGTGCAAAGGAGTTTATGCAGAGAGAATTGAAACTAGGTTGTAGCCCGGAGTTTTACAGATAAAAACAAGAGGTAAATTGCGAAAATTAAGGGCTAGTCAGGCCATCCATGACACAAGACTCAGAGATATACTACGAGAATCCACTGTGTCACACTATTGCTTGTCCCCACAAACAAATTAGGTTAATACTGCTTCTGTTCGAGCTATACGAGGACCCCAACAACTTCCTCATCTAAAACCCTCCGGGCCCAGCACTGTTGCCGCAACCTTGCGAGAACTGCGAACCTCGCGTCTACGCCATTGATCCCCACCTCAACTGCAATGTGAGCACCCGCTCCTACGACCGTCCATACGACCCCGAGTGCAAGGTCAACGTCATTGAGATTCTACTGCCCCACGTTGCGCATCTCGTGGTTCGTTCTTGCGCTACCCACCCCAGCACGTTCGCCATGATCTGCCAATACGGAGAGTCCAAGTACATTGCGGGAAGGATTCCTGTTCCTGATCAGTAGGTGCCCCAGAGCAAGAAGAGTCTTGTTTTGTTGTGTTATATACTGTGTCGTGTTCCTTCTTTCACTGCATCGTGTTTATTCAAGCTTTACTTGTAGTGTCCGCGTTTACTGCATTCTTTTCTTGTCTTGTGTCTGTGTTTGTGTTTGTGTCCTTCATCTGCCTTATCGCACAACGCAAAGCTTGTTTACATGCGCTACTTCTAAAAAGCCTACTGGCTGCACTCGTTGCTACTCGCAATACCTTTCTTGCTACCTTTAGCAAAGCTTAGGACTCTTCAACCCACTTGCACACTTCACACACAGCCCCACACAACTTGTTCACGTGATTGCCTCTAAGGGGTCTGGTGTGCTTGTTCCTGGCCCCTTTGTGTCCAGGGTGGTTGTTAGTGTTTCAATGCCTTGTAAATCCCTCAGTGTGCATCACTGTTGTTTCTTGTGATTCCCTACATACCTGATCCCCTCCTCTTGCCCCTAGTTGTAGTGCGGCTCCCACCTACCACTGCCACTCCTCACATCTCGTCACTTTGCGCTGCATCTCGTTGATTTGAGCCACATCTTGTTGCTTTGCACCGCATCTTGTCGTGTCTCGTTGGCTCTTGCCACATTGCATCCCCTCATTGTTTGTGTTCAGGTGCAGCCTGGGACTCTTGGACCCATTCGCATCACATATTCACTCCACCCCTGTTACTACTCACACACGTGATCACCTCCCTCAAGGTCTGGTGTGTTTGTGCCTGGTCCCTCCGGGTCCAGGAGGTGTGTTAGTGTCTAATTGTCAAGGGCCTCTTTGTCCCTATTATACTTGGACTTCCCTTTTGTTCAGCAAATCATTGTGCTGATGAGCATGAGGAAGTTCAGACATCAACAGGACATATCTAACTTTTTGTGGAAATTCATTCTAACAAGACATTTTCAGCTCCTATGATTTTGGGGCATATATTCAGAACACAGCCTGTGGCAGCGCTAATAAGCATGGGGCAGTTCAGACATCAACAGACATATCTAACTTCATCTGGAAGTTGGTTCTCACAAGACTTTTTCAGCTCCTATATATTAAGGGCATATAAATTTCTACAACACAGCCTGTGGCAGTTCTACTGAGCATGAGGCAGTTCAGACATCAACAGACAAGTCTAACCTTTTCTGGAAGTTGGTTCTGACAAGACATTTTTAGCTCCTATATTTTAAGAGCATATACTTGGAACACAGCCTGTGGCAGTGCTGATGAGCTTGACGCAGTTCAGACATCAAACAACATGTCTAACTTCATCTGGAAGCTGATTCTTCATCTCCTATATATTAAGGGCATATAAATTTCTAGAACACAGCCTGTGGCAGTTCTACTGAGCATGAGGCAGTTCAGACATCAACAGACATATCTAACTTCATCTAGAAGTTTGTTCTAACAGAACATTTTCAGCTCCTATATTTTAAGTGCCTATAAATTTTAAGAACACAGCCTGTGGCAGTTCTACGGAGCATGAGGCAGCTCAGACATCAACAGGACCTGTCTAACCTTTTCTGCAAGTTGGTTCTAACAAGACATTTTCAGCTCCTATATTTCGGGGGCATATACTTAGAACACAGCCTGTGGCAGTGCTGATGAGCATGAGGCAGTTCAGACATCAACAGACATTTCTAACTTTATCTGGAAGTTGGTTCTAACAAGACTTTTTCAGTGCCTATGATTTAACGGCATATACTTAGAACACAGCCTGTGGCAGTGCTGATGAGCTTGACGCAGTTCAGACATCAAACGACATGTCTAACTCATCTGGAAGTTGGTTCTTCAGCTCCTATAGTTTAACGGCATATAAATTTTCAGAACACAGCCTGTGGCAGTTCTACTGAGTATGAGGCAGTTCAGACATCAACAGACATATCTAACCTTTTCTGGAAGTTGGTTCTGACAAGACATTTTCAGCTCCTATATTCTAAGGGCATATACTTGGAACACAGCCTGTGGCAGTGCTGATGAGCATGAGGCAGTTCAGACATCAACAGACATATCTAACTTTATGTGGAAGTTGGTTCCCACAAGACTTTGTCAGCTCCTATATTTTATGGGCATATGAGCATGAGGCAGTTCAGACATCAAACAACATGTCTAACTTCATCTGGAAGTTGGTTCTTCAGCTCCTATATTTTGATGGCATATAGATTTTTAAAACACAGCCTGTGGCAGTTCTACTGCGTATGAGGCAGTTCAGACATCAACAGACATATGTAACTTTATCTGGAAGTTGGTTCTAACAAGACTTTTTCAGCTCCTATATTTTAAGGGCATATAAATTTATAGAACACAGCCCGTGGCAGTGCTGATGAGCATGAGGCAGTTCAGACATCAACAGACATATCTAACTTTATCTGGAAGTTGGTTCTAACAAGAATTTTTCAGCTCCTATATTTTAGGGGCATATACTTAGAACACAGCCTGTGGCAGTGCTGATGAGCTTGACGCAGTTCAGACATCAAACAACATGTCTAACTTCATCTGGAAGTTGGTTCTTCAGCTCCTATATTTTAACGGCATATAAATTTTCAGAACACAGCCTGTGGCAGTTCGAGGCAGTTCAGACATCAACAGACATATGTAACTTTATCTGGAAGTTGATTCTAACAAGACTTTTTCAGCTCCTATCTTTTAAGGGCATATAAATTTTCAGAACACAGCCCGTGGCAGTGCTGATGAGCATGAGGCAGTTCAGACATTAACAGACATATCTAACTTTATCTGGAAGTTGGTTCCCACAAGACTTTGTCAGCTCCTATATTTTAGGGGCACATATTTAGAACACAGCCTGTGGCAGTGCTGATGAGCATGAGACAGTTCAGACATCAACAGACATATCTAACTTCATCTGGAAGTTGGTTCTAACAAGACTTTTTCAGCTCCTATATTTTAAGGGCATATAAGTTTTCACAACCCAGCCCGTGGCAGTTCTAATGAGTATGAGGCAGTTCAGACATCAACAGCCTACCTATGCAACTTTTTCTGGAAGTTGGCTCTAACCAGACATTTTCAACTCCTATATTTTGGGTGCACATAATGGTTTGTGTTCCATCAGCAGTGAGCACAGCAACCAATTGTTGCACAAAGTTTGACAAACATTATTTGCTTTCTGACCAAGAGTTACCAACCAAAGACAGCCTGTGTAGTTCCCATGAGGATGAGGCTGTTCATACACCAACAGGGAACATCTAGGATGTTCTGAGAGTGGATTCTGACACAACAATTCCAGCCTCTATATTTCTACAGCATGTGTATTGTTTTGTTCTGATTTGCATCAGTAGCACTAGCAAGCTCACATCAAGCATTATAACCACGTGTTGTGTCAGGAGTAAACACAGTTGTTCATCTTCTTAGCATTTGATGATATGACATGAGAAGCCACTGCATGTGTAAATTCTTGCAATGCAATGCAATGCACCATATTTCAGCCACTGTGCATTTGTTGCACATAACAACCTTGCAGTGCTTTTGGGGTGGCAACTAATGCAATGATGCATTGATGTTTGGATACAGGAGAAATGTCTTGTAAGTTTTTTTGTGATGGGCTGGAAGCCCTGATTCAACCCATCTGTATAAAAACCTCCCTTTCAGACCCTGTAACTCCAAATTTTTGCATCGCGCAGGTCGGTATGTATTTTGTTGTTCTACTGTCCTTTCATCGTGGGCTACCAAACTGAAATCATTGTTACAGCTGACTTCTAGTCTTTCCAAATTGTCTTTCATTGTCCTCTTGCTCGTCCAAGTCATGCGTCTCTCAATCCCTTTTGTGTTGTCCACTGCCATTGTCTTCGGCATGTCCCATATGATGACTGTATCTGCCATTCCGTACAACAGTCAAGGTTCTGGTAACCACGACAACTCGGAGAGATCAAGCGCAGACAAACCTAAGGCCACAGTCCTTCCCCCTGTTTTCCCTACGGAAGGCATGAGAGGTGACTACAGAAAGTTGCGGTAAGTAGTATTCATGCTTCAGAATTTATGATGAATGAAAGATGTCTCTGATAATCTTCTCATTCAAAGCAACCCAGTCGGCGACTTCAACAGGCAAAGGCGGTCCGACCCGGAACCAGTTCATTTCGATGATAATCACTTGCCTGTGGTGCAAATACAGTTTGTGGATATGTGGCAGTTTTGGGACACAACGGAAGCAATTGTACTACGGCATTTACGGCTCGTGGGGAAAAGCGCCCCGCAAGATTTCCCCCTTCCGCCCAACCGTCCAGCTCACATGGAACTCAAGGACGTTTTGGCCAAATGTGATTACGTTGAGGGCTTGGCAGGTAGATATGAGGCGGCAAGAAAGTACCTTTTGCCGGCAGCCTTTCCCACCACAGCCAACCGTGAACATGAGAGCTTCGCCCCGCTGCCCCCGGATGTCGATCCTTTCTTCAGATTAGTAGCGTTACAATCGAGGATGTCATATTGGGACCTCCCGGGCCGTTGGCCGGAGGTGCACCAGGGTGCTTGAGGGACTCTCGGAACTTATGTTTAGCCAATTTGCTGTATACAGTATCAATTCTCACCTTTGTCCCACCATTTTGCACTTCTGTCTGAACCTCGCTGCCGACACAAAGGCATTTCTCAGTGCGACGAATAGGCATATAAGTACAATACATATATACCACGTAAGGCGCACCTCATGCAAGTAAACCGAGCCAAGCAATCTTGAACGACTAGAAATCCGCAAAGAAGAGAAACGTCTGCGGCAGATCGCCCAGGCTCATCGCGGAAAGCGCAAACGGACCACAACCGACAACGACGACGACGAGGAACTGGAAGAAGAAGCAGATCCTGCCGTTTCCTCTTCTTTTGCGCACTCTAAAAAGGCAAAGACAACCAGAGAAAACGACAAGAAACAGGACGGGGACGTCAAGATGCTGTTGTCCGCAACAACTTCGTCCGAGGAACCGATGGCTGTCATCGCCCCCTCTCAACCTTCCTCCGCAGCACAGCCCGCACAGGGCCTGTCTCGCCGACCTACACCGGAAGACGTCGACGAATCCAACCGTGTAAACATCAGCGTGTCAAAAGTGTTTCCAGAGGTCCGCGGTCACACGTCGTACCTCACGTTTGCGGTGCTCTTCCCGCCGTCGATGACCAGCGGTGCGAGTGAGGCAAAGGTCAGCACTGCCCCCGCCCAGCCTCAGCCTTCCACCTCGATGGATGGCATTGGCAGTGCATGATCAAATGTATATCGATAAATTGTCCATGTAAAGGGGGATACTATCCGATTTGTAGCTGTGTGGTATGTCGAGATTAAAAGCTGGTGCTCGGTGGTGTGATCGTACCTAAGCTAAATACAATACTAGTATACCTTCCGGGACAACACACCATGTTGTTACGACGAATGGTTAAGGCTTTAAAGCTGCACTCCAAAGTTTTCTGTCCTGCATACTACGCCGCTGCTTTTGGCTTGCGAGTACGCAGGACACAGTGTGATACGGGTACTACAGCACGGGGATAAACTATACTGGGGTTGTACTTCACGTTATTAACATTAATCACCCGGTTATATACGTTAATAACTGGTTAATAACTCATATCAATATATATATGATTTCTTACTCTACATCGTATAGTCGGACTCCTGTAGCCTGCGCGGTGGACCCCTTTGAACAGCTGGTGCAAGCTGAGTCTGTTTTGGTGCCACTAGAGGTGAATCAGAGAGCAAGTCTCGGAGTGCGTGCGATTGAAGGTTAGCCAGGTCACCTGCAATAAATCTATCGCCCGGTTCGTGGTCGTACTTCTGTCCTGTCCGTCTAGCTCCCCACGCATCAAAGTTCTCCTCTCCGCCTGCTCGATCACTGTCGTCGTTGCTATCAACTTCATCCTCACTGTCATCGGCTTCAGCTCTGTTCACACTCCCGGCCTCGCTTTGAAAACCATCGACTGGGACATCCAGATCAAGATCTCCACCTTGACGCAAACGAAGAGTCGAGCTGAGATCGCGGAATTTGACTGTTGGCCGCTTAATCTTGCGCGCATCCTGCTTGTACGTGAGTACTGTTGTAGAACCCCTTTTGCAAACGGGTACGCTGTTGCAAATCAGCCTCCAGCCTCAATCACACCTTGTTTTTTGTACCGGTAAAAGATGTATTATATAGAATTTTCCTCAACCAATATGTACATGTACTTT
>JABYQR010000717.1:0-10679 GCA_022592445.1 Cytidiella melzeri | reverse complement strand
ACTGTAGTTGCGGTAGAATTCGGCCCAGTCGCCTAAGGTGCGGAACCCCTTCTGCTTCCAACTGGCTACGTATTCTATAAGGCCCTGTCTTGTATAGAGCGCCGTCACGTCTGCGCCTGGGTAACACTTGAAGACCTCCGCTTTCCAGTCTTCGTAGGTTTCCGTCGCCGCGTAGCTTTCGAGCTCCTCCCACTGGTCCTGAACTGTGATGTCTACGTAGTTCGCGGCGTACTTCTTCTTCGCCTGCGCGTCCTGCACATTTGCGCGCGTGAATAACGTTTCGAGGGTGTCGAAGTAGCGCGCCAACGTCCGGGGCTCCGATTGATCGAACTTAGGCACGTGCTTGTCGCCAATCAAAGGCATAGTTTGTGCTGCGGCCATTGTGACTACTAGTCTGGCATTTGGTGGAAGTTGTTGTATTTTAGTTCGAATCCGCCCTATTATTGCGGTTGTAGGAGATTGCAAGCGGGCTCGAGTAGTCGATGTTGGGGATAAAGGGTGTGCTGAAGGAAGAGGCGCTTCCGTAGGAGAGTCGGGGCTAGGGAGAGTAACATTTGGTGTAGAGAATTCAGGAGTCGGCGACCTAGAACTTGGCACAGGAGTAGCTTGTCGCCTTTGATTTTTGCAGGCTGCCGCTTGTCCTCGCCGGATAATTGCCTCCGGGTCGTCCTGTGCTTCCGTTAATACCGGGCTTGATAAACTTCCACCCCTTTGTCTCCTCGGAATTCTGGATCCTCTGGAACTCGTCTTGCCTTCTCTTCCGCGAAGCACAAGTGAAACTAGCGAAATCTATAGAGACCCCTCGCGGTGGGGTCCAAAATGAGACACTGAGTCACGCTTCAAACTAAGAACAACCTTAAAGACAACACAATCACCCACGAAGTGGCAATAGAAGTGTAAAGGTGTGGAAGCGCGGAAGTGTTAAAGTGTGCGAGGTGGTCTTAGAGTCCTAGTTTTACCTGTGCTAAAAGAGCGACAAGGTTTATGATAAAGTGTATGCGCAGGGAGCTAGGCGGGCAACTACCACGCGTATCGCGGGTAAAAGGCAAGTCGGCACGGTGAAAGCGAAAGAGTTATAGCGCGGCTCCAAGAGAACGCGCGGGAGATGTCGCGACTTGTAGGAAAACGGCGCGCGGAGGGACGCAGAAGATAAACGCAGGTGCAATATGAATCTCGAACACAAAACGCGGTCGCTGGTGAAGATGAAGTAGTCGCTGTAAAACACGGGCGCAGTGAAAGTGAACGCAGTAAGCTCGACGCAGTGAAGGTGAAACACAACGCAGTAACGCAGTAAAATAACGCAGTTAAAAAGCAAATGCAGTATAACAAAGCCGAAAGGAAACGTAAGAGAAAGATAAGCTAATGGCGCGCGAGTCGCAGCGGAAGGCTATGTGAGATCGCCGTCAATTGGACTCGACAGACTGCGCGCGGGGGCGGTAGTGTAGAACAACACCTCCCAAGCGGCGATGCGTATTACAGGCAAATGCGTGGCCAACGACACGTTGGTAGAGCTGGTAAGATTGAACTGCACTAGTTCGCACTCGTGATCCTCGCCTTCAAAGTCTGGAGATAGCCAGCAATCTGGGTGCGGCGCGCGCGGGCGATCACAGTCGAGCGGGACGAAAGGTCCTGAACGTAGGGGAATTGGGTGGTCGCTCTGAGTGTTGCAATAGGAGCAGTTATCAAGCGAGTCCGCGACGGAGGCGACGGACGACGCTGGCGAGGGTGATTTAGGAGTTGATCTCTCAGGGGAGACCGTAGGCGCTGCTGAGGGTTCTGGCAGCGGCGTGGGCGCGGGGATGATGGGATAACGGCGTAGAACCTTGCGCGGGCGCGGGCGGTAAGGGCAGCAACCGTCGGGTAGGTGGGGAACAGTGGGACAGTAACGGCAGACTTGAGGCGGGTTGTCGTTGGTAGACGCAGCGGACATAAACGTGGAAGAGGTCGCAGTGAGACAACGCAGAAGAAGCTACAGCTATGGGCGCGAAGAGACTCCCTCAACGCAAACACAAAGCGTAAAGTGAACTCTGGAAACTGGGGTGGGGATTGATTTTTTTCTACGCAGTACAAACAACACCTTTTTATATACCCTAAAGACCCTCTCCTAAACCTTTCCTTCTATGTCCTAAACCCAAACACGAGAGCGAGGAAACAGGGTGGCAGAATACTTCCGTCTGCGGAGGCAAAATGTCCAGCGAGTCGACGCCCGGCGGGACACAGCGTTGGTCGACGCGGAGTAGCGGGGCGCGCCCTTGCACTGAAGAGGCGCCAACCGTCGCGAGCAGGTGATGAGGCGCCGTCCAGGAATTGCACAGCGTGGCGTGATAGGAGTCTTTCTGAAACGGGGTTTGCGCGTCAAGTTTCTTCTACCGTTGGTCCGACCCGCGTCTGAAACTCTTGGTGGCTGGCTGGCCCATGCTCCGATGCAAAAGGGGCGTGTCTGTGAGTCAGAGTTCGGTGCGATTCCTCGGCCCCGGATGTTTCCGGCGCGTTGCTCCTTGTCAAGTCCTCGGATCCTCGGCGAACTCCTCGTGACCTCGGTGAACTCCTCATGCCCGTGACGCTGGGAAAGTGGAGGGACTTGCCGCTCAGGATGACGCGGGCCGCGCAAATGGCGGGCTGCTGCCGGGTCTCCGTGCCTAGCCAATTTCCGGGCGTATCATCGGGAAAGAAGCATAGTTGAGAAACCAGTCTCCTTCAAGGGGAAAACATCGTCGGAAGCCCAGCTCTTCCGCCACACGTTCATAGTATGGGCGCAAAATCAAGGAAAAGTGTTCTTCCAGCAAGACGCGCAAGGCCAGGTCCGGGTGGACAATAATGGCGCAAGGATCTTTGATCCTCACAAACTCATCACCAGTGCCTTGTCGTTTATGCAGGACGATGCTGCCGACTGGGCTCGCCCTCATATTGAGGAGCTGGCCAGTAGCAAACCAGCTTTTGGCAACAGCTGGGATACATTTATCGAGGCTTTCAAAGCCAAGTTTGAGCCTATTGACGCGGTCATGGAGGCCAAGACTAAGGTTACCGGCATGAAGCAGGGTAACAAGACATTTGCCGCCCACATCTCAGAGTTCGAGACCTGGGCCCCTTGCACTGGCTGGAGCCAGCAGGACCTTTTCGACCGTCTCAAGTCGAGCTTAAGTACGGAGTACCTTCAGCGCGTCTCTTACTTCCAGACCCACGCTACAACTTACGATGCACTGAAGGAGCAGTGTAAAGCAGTTGACGCTCAGCTCGCCGATCTGCGAAATAGCACGGGCAAGGTCATGGTTGACAGCTCGTCGGGACACGGCAAGTCCCACCAGCAGGCCTTCCGCGATCCCAACGCTATGGAGATCGACGCCTCCCGTTTCTCTGCCTCCTTCGATGTGCTCTTCGCAGGGCTAGGCAAGCAAGAGATCTTCCAGAAATGGAAGAAGGAGATGAGCAAGCGCTGCTCGGTTTGTGGTTCTGAGAGCCACAAGAAGAGGGATTCCAAGCACCCAGATGACCTGGTGTGTAACCACTGTGGTGGTACCGGTCATTGGGGGGCCGTTTGCCTGAAAAGGCTCAAAGGCGTCCCTAAGGGACAAAAGGTTGCTGCTACCTCGTCGTCATCGACCATTGCTGCAGCGAAGCAAGATGTGTCCGATGACAAGGATGCTAAAATTGCTGCTCTCAAGGACATGCTAGAGCTGCAAAAGAAGCAGATGGACGAAATGGCCGCTAAGATCAACACGGTTTTTTGAAAAGGACTCGTGACATAGCCGCAGCTGCGAGTCCCCTCGATACCCCATCCTTGTTTTCCTCGTCTCCTGCTTCGTCGTCTTCGTGTACAAAGTCCATCCCCTGCCCTTCGTCTACTATCTCCTCGTGTACTATATCATCGCTAGATTGGTTTTCATCTCATTTCCGTGTACATGTACTAGTTAAAGGTCTGAATAGAAGCATTCGCGTTCCTGCTATGATTGATTCAGGAGCTACGGCTTTATTCATCAGTCACCAGTTCATCAAGAAGCATAAGATCATTCAGCACCCGCTCGCCACTCGAAAGGGTCATCTCATTGCATAACATTGACGGAACTAAGAATAAAGCTGGCGGATTAACGCACTTTGTTTGCCTTACACTCACAGTTGGAGACCACATGGAAAAGGCAGAGTTTCTTGTCACGGACTTAGGTCCAGAAGACGTCATTCTTGGGCTACCATGGCTCAAGCGCGTAAACCCTACCGTCAACTGGGAAAAAGGAGAGATGACAATTCCGAGCGGCTCGGAAGAATCTCCTAACGAACCTTTCCAGAAGGTTGACAGTAATTGCAAAGAACGTAGGCAGTGGGTTAAAGCTGGTATCATCCAAGACAACACTGACAAAGTCTGGTGTATGGCCAGCTTCACCTACTCTACTAAGCTTGCTGCCAAAGCAAACAAAGCTAAAGCTCAGCGCTCCTTCGAAGACATTGTTCCATCAGAATATCACAGACACGCTAAAGTCTTCTCTGAGGAAGAGTCTAATCGGCTACCCCAGCATCAGCCCTGGGACCATTCGATTGATCTCAAACCAGACACTCCTGAGACCATCAAATCGAAAGTTTATCCTATGCCCCTGAACGAACAAGCCGAGCTTGACAAGTTCATTCAGGAGAACCTGTCAAAAGGTTACATTACGCCTTCTAAGTCTCCGATGGCTTCTCCAGTCTTTTTATCAAAAAGAAGGACAAGAAACTCCGACTTATTCAGGACTACCGCAAACTCAACAACATCACTGTAAAGAATCGTTACCCACTACCGCTTGCTACCGACATTATCAACAAGCTCAAGGGTGCAAAGATCTTCACCAAATTCGATGTTCGTTGGGGATACCACAATGTCTGTATCAAAGAAGGAGATGAGTACAAAGTGGCTTTCGTTACCAACCGAGGACTTTTCAAACCTAAAGTCATGTTCTTCGGTCTCACAAACTCACCTGCTACCTTCCAAGCTCTGATGGACAACATCTTTGCCGACCTTGTGGCCGAGGGCAAGGTGGCTGTCTATCTAGATGACATCTTGATCTGGAGTAACAACCTGACAGAGCACCGCAAGGTTGTTCATGAAGTCCTCGAGCGACTTCAGCAGCACAATCTGTATCTTCGTCCGGAAAAGTGTGAGTTTGAGAAATCTGAGATTGAGTACCTCGGGTTGATCATTTGCGCTGGCGAAGTAGCTATGGACCCTGTCAAAGTCCAAGCAGTTTCTACGTGGCCCACACCCAAGAACCTCAAAGAAGTCAGAGGATTCATCGGGTTTGCCAACTTCTACCGCCGCTTCATTCAAGACTTCTCAAAGCACGCACGGCCTCCACACGACCTGACTAAGAAGGACGTACCGTTCGTCTGGGGTTCAGCACAGCAGACTGCCTTCACGCTGCTAAAGAAGGCCTTTACCACTAAGCCTATCTTGGCAGTCTGGGACCCTGAACTCCCTACACATCTAGAAGTCGATGCCTCGGGCTATGCGACCGGTGGAATCATCTCCCAGAAATTGAAGGAAGATGGATTCTACCACCCTATCGCCTACCGGTCCGCCTCTATGACTGAAGCAGAGCGTAACTACGAAATCTTTGATTGGGAGATGTTAGCCATCACCGAGGCTCTCAAAGATTGGCGCCACTACCTTGAGGGGCTCAAGGAACCGTTTGAGATCTGGACAGATCACGCAAACCTGCAGTACTGGAAGACTGCGCAACACCTCACTCGACGTCAAGCACGTTGGTCATTACTTTTGGCTGACTTCGACTTTGTGTTGGTACACAAGCTCGGTAGTACCATGATACACGCTGATCCTCTCTCTCGTCTTCACTCTCATGCTGTCACAGACGAAGAAGACAACAAGGATCAGGTGGTACTGAAACCGGAACACTTCCGGATCCTCGCTACCAGTGCGCTCGCCACTGCTTCTCCACTCGAATCAAAGATCCGAGAATGCATGGAGCAAGAAGCAGAAGTCGCACAAGCTCTTGCTGTCGCGGAAAGACTGCTGCTATGCTGATAACCCTAAAAAGGGAGTGAAGAGAGGAAGGGGGTGGATCTCCAACAATGACAACGAGGTCAAAGTCGATGATGAGCAGGCAAGCAGGCACTGGGGCCGGAAACTAGCAGTGCAAATGACAGAGTTAATAAGGTATGATACCAAGTTACATGCAGTAACTCACCTAGCAGTGCAAATGACAGAGAGGTCAAGATGCAGAGCTAGGGAGGGTAAGGGCTACTATATATACTGTGGCTGGGTGGTCTGTGCACAAGTTCCCACACTAGGGACTGGAGTAACTGTGGGGCTGGAGTAACAATAGAACAATAAGGGACCAGGGTAACTGTCAAGGACCTGAGTAACTGTCAAGGACCAGGGTACAGAGAACAATAGAGTTATAACAATAGAACAATGGAACAATAGAACAATAGAATAGGAACAATAGAACAATAAAACCTGGGGGAATCCCTGGGGAATCCCTATCAATGGAAGAAGAACAATAGAACAATAGCCTAGGTTGATCTGGAACCACTCCAGACTGAGTCTAGGGTTTGGGTCTGGACTATTGATAAATAAGGCAGGATGTCATGTGACCCGGGTTAGGGTTAGGTCTGGTAACACTCCTAGCCGGAAAATAAGCGCTCTAGATAGGCGCCTAAGGCTGTAAACTTGTGCAAATGTTGGAAAAATCCGGGCTGTTGGACTATCCATGTCAGACTAGTCAAAATCTGCAAGTACAATACTCACGTCTGGGTACCACTGCGGGCATGATTGGGAGCCGCGGTTCTTCCTCGCCCGCTAGCACGTCCGCTGTGTCACAACAACAGGGATTGAATAGACATAAAAGCAGCATAGAGATCCAATCATGTACCGTGTACCTCGGGTACTTCCTCTGGCCATTAGCAGGAAGTGTGAAGTATGATGAAGAGATAGAGATGCGCAAGATACTTTCACTTTGCGGGCAGCTTATATATCCTAACCATCACTGAATACAGTATTAATGCGTGTTGAATACCTGGTAGCTGCCTGATGGTAGAGCATCCAGACAATAAAACAGAGCCCATCAAATGTAAAATTTTCATTGTTTCACAAGGCACACATGTAATGTACAACGGTATTGCACAAGTGCATGTTGTAGCAGAAGGTCCAGGCCAAATCACAAGCTGGACATTTCAATGTATTTGATAACGTTTGGCGCACGGTGTATAGCATCAGTAAAATGAGGAGCTTAGTGAGCTCCACCTACGTTTCAGCCACACCTCTGCATTGTACAGGTGCGTGCCCAAGGACAAGGTCTGAGCCAATTGCAAGCTGAACATTTCAATGTAATTGAAATTGTTTGTCACATAGTGTATAGCATATGTGATACATGATGGTTTAGTGTGCATGTGTGTGTACAATCTATGTTTCAGCCACACCTCTGTGTTGTACTTGTGCACGTCACAGCACAAGGTCCGAGCCAATTGCAAGCTGATCATTTCAATTTTTTGATACCGTTTGTTGCGTGGTGTATAGGATCTGTACTATAAAATGGTTGAGTGCGTTCTACCTATGTTTCAGCCACAGTTCTGCATTGTACATGTGCATGCCCAAGGACAAGGTCCGAGCCAATTGCAAGCTGAACATTTCGATTTAATTGAAATTGTTTGTCACAATAATGTATAGCATATGGGAAATATGATGGTTTAGTATGCATGCGTGCGTACCACATATATTACAGCAGAGAACAGAGATAAAGCAAGGCAGTGAAGAAAAATTAGAGCCATATGTAGATCAAAACACCAGTTTTACCAGAAACAAACTATTCAAAGATGTGGCGCCATGCACCAATCATATCAGAGCAATTATGCACAGAGTACATGTGCTAATAATCAAATATATGCCGGAAGGGTACTGGTTGCTTGAACAATTAGAATTGTTAGGAAGGTTTGAGCATGACAAGATTGGTCAAGATTGCATTTGCATCTTGCCCATCAAACTTACCCCAACTCCCATTCAGATACAACAATGACCCTGTGTATGTTGTACAAGGATGACGAGAAGTACAGTAAGTTTTGGAATATCAGTGGTACAATGCCCAACTCACCTGCATACAGGAAACCTTCTACAGTCAATTATTTCTTCCGCAGAGGAGAGCACAGATAACGGCAGGACACAACTCAGTTTATTGGAGCAAGTGAGTCAAAAACAGACAACCTGTCAACGCATTATTTACACTGAAAGAAAAACAGAGAGCCCGATTGCGCATCAGTACAGTCATACAAGATGGAAAGGTAACGGGCGACGCGACCTTGTGTACCCAAGTGATCCTGGTTCTGCAGAACATGAGGAGGTTGTAGTGCGTCTAAGCGGATTTGTTCTCAGAACAAACCTACCGCCCATCACACGTATTGAACAGTACGTTTCACATTGTATTACTTATTGATGACTGGATACCTGATGCATCGAAAGACTTCCAAAGAATCCTTATGCAGCCAGGCAGTCCCTGACTCTAACCGGTCTCAGCCTTAGCAATTTCGACTCCAACCTACGTGCAGTATCAGAGGTACACTCTTATTTTGCTGACAACCTGCCCAATGGTGCACTCCAACCCTTGAAACACAACAAAGATGGCGGTCACTCATATCTGGAAGTATCCAACCGCTATTTTACCCAAGAGGTAGATGACATGGGATATCCAGACATTGCGATTGACCCGTATATCGATCCTCATGGTATTCTTACTTCAAAAGTGACCACAGGGAGGCATACCGAAGACAACACTGTGTTGTACTTTGAAAGGATGAGGCTTGACGCACAATCGTAAGTACAAACATTGTTTGACAGACAATAACTTACACAATATGACAGGAAGTATGTTTACAATCCATGCAAGCCCACCGCCATCAGAGTCGGACATATTGTTGAAGTTCAAGCATGTTCTGCAGTGTACCAACATCCAAGGGAAGATTCGTCATGCTCATGAAGTTGAGGTCAGTGTGTATTCTCGATACAAGTGTACTTCAGGTTAGTACTCCATAGCTCCAAGAACGGCTGTGTTCACATAATCATACAGGATGTCAACAACCAGGTGTTTCACTCCTTGGTCAAGCAGCCGACCTCTCCACTCAAAAAAGTCAAACGTACAGTGGGTTATGACACGCAGACATATGACACAGATCACCCTGTAGCTGGGATGAAGAGACTAAGAATCAATGCAGAGGACATATGGTATAGAAGTAACATTGCTGGGTGCAGTATAAGCAAAGTACAAATTATTGTCTGGCTGCGCAATGACCGTAGGGTATGAAAAGGAGTTGAAAAAAATTAAGAAGTGTAGCATCTCTTTTTGTACATGCGTGAAAACTTGCACAACGTGTGCTCTGCAGTTATAGGGTTCCACTGCATTCGCTGCAATTGATCCTCTGACAGCTGACTGTGCATGTCCTCATAAAACTTCACAAAAGCAGACTGCACGGCAAACCTACCTGCCCCTTTGGCTGTATACCCCAACAATATAAGGCCTGCCACCCCCCCTTTAGCTAGTGACGCCACCAACCTGCCCACCACATCAGGCGTAGGACTGTCAACTACTCCTGCAGCATGCATGTCGGCCAGAAGCATATACTCTGACAAATCTCCTGCACCCTCGAGCAAGTGCTTCTTGCCTTCTCCTAGTCCAGCTTGTACTTGTGAATATCGCGCATTGCTGGGCAAAGTTGCGCGAAGGTGGCCATGCGATGTCATTAGAGTTGGCAACTTCCCAGTAGTCGGTGTATCGGTTCAAAGTACGACTGGTAATAGGTTGTCCCAATGCATGAACATTGCAGAAGAATTTGCTATCCTGAGGGTGTGTGGAAAACTTCTGAAACAATGCTTGCAGATAGTCATTGTACTCTCCTGGACTACGGAATTGTACCTGGCGGATATTATCGGGACACTGGACGAAGGCCTCCGAGTTGAAGTGTATATACCGAAACACTAGAAGAGAAAATAGGCCGGCCCGAGTTTTGGCAAACGTCTGGTCGAGCAAGTTGTTCATAATAGAACACGATGGCGCAGCCTCCCGCAAAGGTAGCAGGAAATCTGGTTTCTTGTACATGAGTCCTTGTGCAGCGGAAACATCAGAGGGCGCAGTACGTCCGTTAGCAAGCGATGTGGCCACAACGCATGCATCCTCCAGGAAGTCAATGATGCAGGACAATGGAGCTCGCACTGAGGAAGAGGTAGAAGGGATGGAAGATGCGGTAGTGGAACTGCCAGCAATTGCATTGGACGACTGCTCTGGAATGGAAAGGGCCGCAGTAGACGTGTTTGCAGTGGGCAATGATTGGGAGGGGGAGGACGGTTGGGCACAGTTGTCAACATCTGCCTCAACAACGCAGTCTTTGTTTGAGCTGCAACTGTGCCTCGGACATGTTGTATGTACGGGAGTAGAGATTGATGTATGACTGTTGTAGCGTAGTCATACGGTGTTGAACTGTGCCATCAGCTGTGATTTCAGATATCAACGCAGTAAAGGACTCGAGGTATTGGGGGTTGAAACGGATATCAGTATGACAGTTGGCATCCAACAATTTTGGGCAATTTTGGTCAAAAAGCCAGCTGGGGGATACATAAATGTTCCAAATGTCAGGCAGCAGCAAACAGCCTGTGCCGAGAACATCCACCAGGCAGCGGATGATACAGGACTGCACTTGCGCGGTAAAGGGAT
>JABYQR010000716.1:0-10745 GCA_022592445.1 Cytidiella melzeri | reverse complement strand
TGGCTCCAGCCAGTGCGAGGGGCCCATGTCTCAAACTCGGAGATGTGGGCGGCGAAGGTTTTGTTGCCTTGCTTCATGTTGGCGACTTTCGTCTTGGCCTCCATGACAGCATCTATAGGCTCGAATTTTGCCTTAAAGGCCTCGATAAAAGTGTCCCAGTTGTTACCGAATGCTGGTTTGGAGTTGGCCAGCTCCTCGATGTGAGGGCGAGCCCAGTCGGCAGCGTCTTCTTGCATGAATGATAGGGCGCTGGTGATGAGTTTGTGAGGATCGAAGATCCTTGCGCCATTATTGTCCACCCGGACCTGGCCTTGCGCGTCTTGCTGGAAGAACACTTTTCCTTGATTTTGCGCCCATACTATGAACGCGTGGCGGAAGAGCCGGGCTTCCGACGATGTTTTCCCCTTGAAGGAGACTGGTTTCTCAACGATGCTTCTTTCCCGAGAAGCGTGGGTAGCAGCGGCAACCGCTGGTGTCTGTGCAGCTGCAAGTGCAGCCACCTGATTGGTCAGGTCTACCATCCTTTGTGTCAAGACACCCAACATATTCAGGACGTCTTGTTGGCTTAGGTTGGCGACTGGGGCAGCTGGGGCAGCAGGGGCGGCGGGCTAGTTGGGATCCATGTCGTCTTTGGTGATGAGGAGGAGAAATGTATGCAATTATTACAAGACGTTGTGTGCAACAAACTGTGGACTGTCTAGATCCACTCGAAGTAGCTATCGTTATTAACTACGTTAAGTTGTGCAAGAACTTTGCTATAGTTTTTGCGAAGTTGCTTAAACGAGACTTTCCCAATTGCTTTGCAACCCCAGTCTAGGAGTTGCCACTCGCGGTCGGCTGTGACAGGTGCGAGCTCGTCAAGTCGGTTAAGGAAGCGATTGACTTTGTTGACAAGGTGGAGTAGCGCGCGACGATGGTCGGGGTCTGCGCAGTTGAGAAGTTCTTGTAACTCTGTTAAAGCTTGCAAGCGGGTATGGACAGCGGTAAGCTTCGGCTTGAAGATGCCGATGAGGTCAACCGGTGATAACTTTTTGAAGTCTATCAGTACCGGTTTGGGTGCAGCGGGAGCGGGAGTGGGCGGAGGAAGTTTGGCAAGTCGCTCAGCGAGAGTCGGCTTGTGAGTTTGTTGCTCAGCAAGAGTGCGAGCACGTTCCTCGGCTGCACGTTCTCCGTATGCTCGGGCAGAAGCGCGAAGTTGTCGATTTTCCTCGTAAGAGGGGACGGTGAGGGTGATGCCTTTGACAGGCGGCTTCTTTGATACGTACTTCGCGACGTTGACGAGGTCTTTGTCAGACCAGCGATGAGGTTGACCGCTCGTACGCTTGGCAGCGAGAGCGTCGAGGAAAGATGGGGGAAGACTCCTCTTGAGCTGAGGCTCTGTGGTAGGGAGGGTCTTGGAGAAACGGGGGCGCGTGTCTTTAGGCATCGTCAAACAGGAATAAACTTTTTTAAACGGTGGGAATGGGGGAACCCAGGGTTTCACAACGATCTCGACCTAATGACACGGAGACAAGGCTCGACGTGACAAACAGGGACACGAAGTGGATGACGACAAAGTGGTGGTGGTAGGCGTGAAGCTCAATACTCTCACCAGCTATAAACCTTATGCAGATGTCTAGCCCAGTAAAGACCAAGTTAGTATTGTGACTACCAGCTATGTAGTACAAGAGGGGGTTGCTTACCTAGCCCAGTAAAGACCAAGAGGTCGAGATGGGGGGCTAGGAGCGTACATGTAGCAGTATATATAGACTTCAGGGACCTGCGCACAGACCATGTTGAGGGCAGGCTTTGCAAGAAGCCGTGTGAACGAAGAACAAAAGAACTACCTAAAGTAGAACAATAGCTATTGTCTAGACCTTGCCAAGAACTCTACTCGTGAGAGAATCTATCTAAAAGGAGACCAACTATTGTATTCCATTCCCACACCTGTGAGAACATCCTTCCATAAAGAGAACAATAAGGAAAGAACAAAAGGAGTCCATGTGGGCGTCATTTATGACATCAAACCCTAGCTATGGGCTGAGCCATGTGTCTGTAGCCATGTGGTCTTACTTAAGCTAAGTCACATGCTAGTGTGACGTAGTAGCAAGTAATGTGACCGTGTGGAGCGTCTAAGCCACGTGATACGGGCGCTTAATAGACGTGCAAAGGAGTTTATGTAGGAAAGGTTGCAACTGAGCTGCAGCCCGGAGTTTTATAGATAAAAACAAGAGATAAATTGCGAAAATTAAGGGCTAGTCAGGCCATCCATGACAATCGGACCAGGTGGCAGTCACGTGCGTAGGAAGTGCATTCATTGTGCAACCAATAGACAACGTAAGAGTTGTGTGGCCGAGGAATATCATTGGGAATAGGGAGCACAGTCCCATTGGGGTTGAAATGAAGAACATTGGGATCAAGGTCAGCGAGTGTGGGGAGAAAAACTCTATTGCAGTACACTACAATGTCTTCTCGTTTGTGACCATCAATAATTGTCCACTTGGACTCTTTATCCAGCAATATTCTAGGGGGTGCATCCAGGTCTGAGCTGTTGACAGACTGGTGGCTTTCTTCAAACCATACTCTGCCTGGACATCTGGCTGGGCAGTGAAGTCAACAATGTCCTGCGTGCAGACAAACTTTCTAACACTCTGAAGGTGAGCAATGATGGCAATGTTGAGGTTTGGCTTCTGATCGAGGAGACATGCATTCCAGCATTGATTGACCAATCTGCTGTATGGAAGTGCCTGTAAATTGTTGATGAATGCCGTCACCCACTCTCAAAGTTTTCTCGCCATGTTTACCCTATGGCACAAGTCTGATGCATTATACCATGGCAAAACTAACAAAGTGGAATATGTGTGTGAGGGGTAGAGGCTGTTAAGCTTTGAAGATGAGTCTTATTATTCTTGCTGCTTCAGCAGCTCTGCTTATATACATGTCTGTATCTACTTATGTAAGCAACTACTATACATGTCTACTTCAGCTATTCTACTGTATTACTAAGTGCATGACTCATACATGACTCATGCTATGAGTGCATGACTCATTGTATGACTAGGCTCAGCACTTGTACCAGAGGCGTACATAATGAGTAAATGACTCATGCTAGTACTTGTCCTCAGATGTATACTATAGGCATCCACTGGAGTCATACGTGCTTTCCATGTCATTTCCTATGCTGCTAGAACACAGGCGTACATATATGTATAGTACTATTACAACCCATTTCTGTACGTTTCAGCTAATGTGATGGTTACTACTAGAGTTTCCATATACGGCTGCATAATTCCCATACTAAGACTGTGGGAACTCTGCTACGTAAAGCGTCCTTGTAATAAGGCGTGGGAAACTACATATTATATTATATTATATTATATTATATTATATAGTTTTAACAAAAACCCACACAGGTGGATGCATTAGTGTGGCTATAATCTGTTAGGTGGTGAAAGAAGTGGAATATATTTATACTTGCTAACCAGCTGCTATCTATAATGGGTGGGCCCATCAATTCTGACCCAGTTTAGTAGGTAAAATAAGCTCCCAAATATTAAAAGCCAAAAAAGCGGCCACATCAATCAAATGATGGTTCCTGGCTGCCCAATGGATAATTCAGCTGTGAAATCATTATCAAATGTGCCTGGGAGGTCTGTCTGCTCGGCAGGGCACTTGGGCGCTTATCTTGCCTTGTTGGGTTGGTCGCCTGATCTATATTGCCTCTGTCAATCCCTGCAGTTAGTAGTATATGTATATGTTTATTGCACTTGTGTATCACCCTGATTTGGTATCTGAAGTCCGATTTTTGATAGCTGTGATGGTTAGGGCTGTACAGCAGTTCTAAAAATAATCAGATTTTCCCAGGCTTTGATCAGGACGGTATGGATGCACCAGTAGGGCTATCTCTTAATTAGTATAGGATCATGTGATGAACATATGTAAGTGTCTTCCATTTGCATCTGGAAAGATCATAACCACCTGAACCTCCTACATCACTAAGCTAATATAATTGCCATGATGGCCAAATTGCCAAGCTAACAAGGACATAACAGCCTATATGTTACAAATAAAAGATAGTATTATTACTACTATTATTGCCCACAACAATATTAGTGCCCAATATGGTAATCCCCTGCCACTTCCTATTTTTCCCCTCTTGCTGTGTCCGCTCCAACACACTTCTTGCCATCACCTCCAACTCGTCCTCGCCCTTGTTGCCCTCCTCCTCGCCACTCATTGTCCAGTACACGCTTGTGGCATGGTACCAACTTGACACGCCTGTGGTGTAGTCAAAAACCGCATCAAGCAGTCTGACGACACTAGTTTGCTGGCCAGACGCAAAGGAGGTCTTGTGGGGTAGGATTGGGATAGGATTGGCAGGTTTTGGACTGCAGGTACGTCACCTTCTCATCTTCAGCCCTTGCTACGCTTAACTAGCTACGCAGCTGAGCCCTGGTTGCACCCACTTGAACGGTAAGTCATGTCTGTCACCTTTCTCATCTCCCTTTCTCCATACAACATGTCTGTGGGAAGGTGCGAGAATGAGCGGCCGCAGAGTTACACAACACTTAAGCCGTCTCACTCAATCCAACTGCAGATGTGTCTGTCATCATTGGTTACAACAGTGAGTTGTTGTTGCCCTCACTTTTGCCCTTGTTGTTGCCCTTGCCCTTGCCCTTGCCCTTGCCCTTGTTGCCCTCATTGCCCTTGCCCTTGTTGCCCTTGTTGCCCTCATTGCCCTTGCCCCCACCCTCTCCCTCGCCCTCATTGCCCTCGCCCTCTTCCTTGTTGTTGCCCTTGTTGTTGCCCTCACCCTCTCCCTTGTTGTTGCCCTTGCCCTCTCCCTCGTTGTTACCCTTGCCCTCATTGTTGCCCTTGCCCTTGACTGCTCTCACTCTCGCTTTTGCCTTTTCTCTCGCCCGCTTCCTTCCATGTCCTCGCCCTCAGCGTTTCTTGTCCTTTCCCTCTTCCTTCTGCACCTTCGCCCTTGCCGTTGCTCTCGGCCTCACCCTCACTGCTGGTTTTACTCCTGCTTTTGCCATCTCAGTTGTTGTAGACACCTGTATCGTTCTGGGACTGCTTGTGGCGTCCAATTGCTCCCGCATCTTGTGCGACTGTGTTGCCCAGCTGCATAAGTTGGATTGAACAGACTCTGAGGTGAGTTCCGTCGCAAGCTGCATACATCCTTACCAATGTCCATCTCCATCTAGATGGTGCACCACAGGCTCAATGAACGGGAGGCCAACCCTAATTCATACGTCAACTTCATTGTCCCTCTGCCAGTCCGGGATGCAGCTGCTC
The DNA here is from genome assembly GCA_022592445.1 of Cytidiella melzeri. Taxonomy (NCBI): domain Eukaryota; kingdom Fungi; phylum Basidiomycota; class Agaricomycetes; order Polyporales; family Irpicaceae; genus Cytidiella; species Cytidiella melzeri. The sequence goes on along the minus strand of JABYQR010000716.1, from coordinate 5,465 downwards.
CGAGCCTTGATGGCGCATGTCAAGCCTGTCATGAAGGCTCATCAACTTCAGGTGAACAGCATTGAGGAGGTATGTCCATGTCAGTTCAAGCGACTACATGTATGGCGATTCTGACCACGTTATGTTCAGTACCATGGTGTGCACACTGTATGTGCTAATCTTATTATACAAAGATTGCATGTTGATGGCTAACACCTCTTCAGAACAAACAAATCAGACCATCTGGCATGTTCCGTCTGTGGTACACCTAGAGGTGAAAGTGACTGCAAAGAGGTCTCCGGATAACATGGCTTTTCTATTGTACTATTAGCGTTGAATTCACAATTTGTTTGTTTATGCAAATTGCCACTGAGAACCTGAAGTTCATGCCTCAAGAAAGAAGTGGCATCCTTACCTGGTAAGCACAGCAAATTGACATAGACTTTGAATCTGAACAGGTGCTCACACCATTTGCATACTGGAGTAGCACCTTTATCTATGCGGTGATTGGCATGTTTGATCTTTCAACAGTCAACGTCAACAGTTAATCAGCAAAGCATTGGTGAAGGTCCCAATACAAGTTGAAGAGATTGAGGTCATTCACATACTCATGAATTCTTGAAACGTACCATTCACATTGTATATGCACTTTTCCTTATTTACACACTGTATATTGTCTCGCCATGATCGCACCACTCCACTACTCCCCACCCCCTCCTCCTGTGCCCTTCTCTTGCTCTTTCTATGCCTCTTTCACCCTTGCCCATCCAGCCCCTTCTCCCACCTTTCCTGTCCCTATCCCGTCGTAGCCCTTGCGCCATCCCTGTTTTTTCTACCTTGCGCGCCCGACGTACCTGACTGTCTCACATTTCTATCTATTCTTGTTGCTGTCTCAACCCAAAACATTTTTCTTTGCTGGGGATTTCCTTTTTGGTAACCATTATTCTTCTCTGCATCATCATCTGTAATAATACTATCTTTTAATTGTAAGCAGCTCTAACAGCTATGTAGTGCGTACTACCAGTTAAACAATGGATAAAGCTGTTATTGCCGTGTAACATGCATAGTCCAACAGAGACCAGATTTTTCCATCACAGTTTTAAGTTTACAGTATAATGCACCTATCTGGAGTGCTGATTTTTTCAGCTAGGAGTGTTACTGGACCTAACCCTAACCCAGGTCATGTGACATCCTGCCTTATTAATCAATAGTCCAGACCCAAACCCTCATTGACTCTGACCTTGTTGTTGTCCTTGCAGATCCCCCTCCCCCTTCCATATCTACTTCTCTCTCCTTGTTAGAATTATCAGTATAGCAGCAGTTGCTCTGCAACACCGTGTAGAGTAATGACCCAAAGTCTGCATATCAGAGTGTTATGTAGCTATGTTATCAACATGCACATGATGCATCCATCAACTGGCTTGTCACCTCCGTGTTACTGCCAGGCCATAGTGGCACCCTCATATTTTATCCCATCAATACTGAGTGTTGTCTGTCGGTAAGACACTAACACACCCCCTGGACACGGAGGGACCAGGCACAAACACACCAGACCTCAAGGGAGGTGATCACGTGTGTAAGTAGTAACAGAGGCGGAGTGATTATGTGATGTGAGTGGGTCCAAGAGTTCTAGGCTGCACCTGAACACAAACGAGAGGTGATACAATGCAGCAAGAGGCTGTAACAGTAAGGGTTACTACTCACCACATAAGTTGATAAACTTGGGGAGATAGTGTGAGATAGAGAGTTAGAGTGGTGGTGAGCGAAGTACTGGTGGGTACTGAGTAGTCCTGGTTCAACAGAGTGGATAAGACTGAGGGGATATGCCCTCAGGAGTGCCTCTATATATACATGAAGGGGAGGACCCCAGGTACTACCCTAAGACCCCTAATACCTACATGAGTAAGCAAAGTTATCTACCTTACTAAGCATGCCCTATGCCCTAGTGGTGCCACTTCAATAATCAACCAATAGCAATTGTCCCCATGACCTGACCCCATGACCCAGTTCCAAGGCTAGACTTGTTCTAGCTTGTTCTAAGACAAGGCTAGAGAACTATGACATCATCTAATGGAATGTTCTATACTATGACATCATAGTTCCAGCATGTTCCACCAGGTTCCAGAGAGTTCTATCATGTGATACACAGATAAGGAAAGGAGTGCATCAGCGCATCAGAGACAGGAGGCGCATCAGCGCATCAATTGATAGGCGCTGAGAATAAGCGCCGGAATAAGCACCTGATAAGCGCCAAATAGACGCTGGATAAGCGCCTAAATAGACGCCGGATAAGTGCTGGATAAGCACTTGACAAGCGCTTAAATATTCCCAATAATACCGTTGCCTGGTAAGGCAAGTCTAATAGAAACATTGAAAATCTGTGACAGAGGCAACAAGACGCGACAAGATTCGGTGCAAAGCAACGAGATGTGGCTCAAAAGCAATGAGATGCAACAAGATACAGCGCAAAGTGACAAGAGGTGAGAAGTGCAAGTGGTAGGTGGGAGCCACACTACAACTAGGGGAAAGAGGAGGGGATTGGGTATGCAAAGAAGTGCAAGAAATGACAGTGATGCACACCGAGGGATTTACAGGGCGTGAGGTAAAGAACCCAAGAGGGTAATGGTGGGAAAGCTCAAAGGTTGAGTGAAACAATGAGAAGAGGTTGTGAGGGGTGAGAGGAAAGGAGAAAACACAGTGAATTGCAGTTGCCAAGTGAAAGAGAGATGTGGCTTTAAAACGCAGGGCAGTGAAAGGAACACAAAATAAACGCAGTGGCCAAGAGAACGTAAATGATGGCTTCAAAGGAGGACACAGTGAAATAATGCAGTAGAATAAATGCAGTGAGGAACACAAGAGGGCTCGAGAATGCAACACAAATGAGATATACACACTACAAGTAGGCTCGAGACGCGAGATGCAAGGAGCAGGGAGGCACAAGACGCAAGATGCAAGGCTTGCAGAGGCAAACTTGAAGGAGGAAACACGGGGGGTGTCGTATTCTGAGCTACTCGAGGTACAAACACGCTGTATATAAATACTACTGCAGGAAAGTCCATATCAAATTCAAGGTCTGTGGGAGAGCGAGGCAGTGAGAGAGGGCAGTGTAAGATGAAACAAGGGGCAATCATGAAACTTGTCACAAGAACAAGGAGTACACTGCTTCTTGTGCAGCTGAACCACAAGCATCCAATCAAACAAAGGCTTGGTGACTCGAGTCCACACAGGAGAAGGAGGCAGTGCAATGGAAACAAGCCCTGGTAGTGACGAGTTTGGGGGATTGATGAAGAGAGAGAGAGGCTGCTTGAGGTTCCCCTATTTATGAGAAGAGCCACGGGATCCAAGGGTTCTCGAGATCTCTGCTTGTTTGCAAGAAGTGTGCCTTGTTTGAGCTTGTTGCCGCAAGGGGGCTGCATGGAAACCAAGAGTGGCAAGGGAAAGTGCCAATGTGCTCGAGGCTGCCCAAAACTTGCGAGAGACATGGACAGGAACTTGCGCAAAAACTCAAACCATAACTCAAGGGAGCACAAGCTCAAGTGCCCAAAGGGCTGAGCCATAGACAAGCTCGAGATGTGAGCTGTATGACAAGCTCGAGAAGCAAGCTGTAGAACCAGCTCGAGGAGCAAGCTTCAGAACCAGCTCTCGCACAATCCTCAAGACGTCTTGCAAGGGCTCTCGAGTGACAAGGAGCTCTGCTCGTTTGCGAGAAGGGGTTCCCGTTGAGCTTGTTGCATGTCCAGCGGTTTCTGGGCATATCATTGGTAATGTCTCCCTCCCTTCCTCCCATCAATACCGACCTCCCTGCCTTCCCAGCGGTTTCCTCCATCAATACTGAGTGTCAGCAACATCTCCTTCCCTTCCTCCCATCAATTCTGACCCCACACCTTCCCAGCACTTTCCCTCCATCAATACTGAGTGTCAGCAACGTCTCCCTCCCTTTCTCCCATCAATACTAAGTCCCCCGCCTAGTGATGCATTTGTGTTAAAACTATATAATATAATAATATGATATGATATGTAGTTTCCCACGCCTTATTACAAGGACGCTTTAGGTAGCAGAATTCCCACAGTCTTAGTATGGGAATTATGCAGCCGTATATGGAAACTCTAGTAGTAACCATCACATTAGCTGAGACGTACAGATATGGGTTGTAGTAATACTATACATATATGTACGCCTGTGTTCTAGTAGCATAGGAAATGACATGGAAAGCACATATGACTCCAGTGGATGCCTAAAGCATACATCTGAGGACAAGTACTAGCATGAGTCATTTACTCGTTATGTACGCCTCTGGTACAAGTGCTGAACCAAGTCATACAATGAGTCATGCATGAGTCATGCACTCATAGCATGAGTCATGCATGAGTCATGCACTTAGTAGTACAGTAGAATAGCTGAAGTAGACATGTATAGTAGTCGCTTACATAAGTAGATACAGACATGTATATAAGCAGAGCTGCTGAAGCAGCAAGAATAATAAGACTCATCTTCGAAGCTTAACAGCCTCTACCCCTCGCACACATATTCCACTTTGTTAATTTGGCCTGGCTTGGCCTGAGAGACCCGGATTTGTCCTGGCTTTCAAGGTCCTTGGTCTACAGGATAGAAGGGCCAGGCCAAAAGCCAACAAGGCCAGTAAGACAGGGCCTGATAGTGGCTCAAGCCTGACAAGCCCAAAAATCCATTCAAAGAAATGATAGAATAGCACCAGGTTTTGCTGGACTCTATGCGCACGGCAGCCCGTATTCTTAAGCAGAACCCGTCTCCTTATACAATTCCTTGTCACTGTCATCTAGTAATACAATGCCCCAAGGAGTGCTGTTATCCTTCTCGCTGCTCTCACCCAACTCTGCCTGCACATTCAAATCCTCTACTTCCTTCTCGGTACAGCTGTTAGGGCCGGGGCTGTGAAATATAGGATTGTGGCAAATGGCGCACTTGAGTAATTGGAGGGCCTTGACAACATTGCCTTTTTTAAGCATGCATGTCTGTCGCTAATAGTAAGCCCTCCTTGCGAGAACGCTTGCTCACTTGAAACTGATGTTGCTTGAATTGCAAGGTAGTCTTGTGCAAGGGATGCCCACACGGGCCAGCACTGTGACTGAAGCTGTAGTGTAGATATGTTTAACGAGCAATTGTTGATGCAAAAACCAACACTACTCACACCCCACCAGGGAACCACACCCATTACATTGGGTATAAGCTCTGTTGAGTTGATATACTCATGATACTCAGCTTTCCACGCAGAGGACGTCAATGCTGGGCTGTGCAGCAAGACTGATGGATCTCGAGACTCTAAGTTGTCCTTGTCTTCACTCTTGGACAGCTCAAAGAGAAGGTTCTAGATATGCCTACTTGACTAGTTAGGCCGCTTCAAAGGCAGGCCTGTGCCATAGAGATCTTGATGGTGCTGCTCAAACTAGACAGCAACTCAATATGTATGAGCTGCTAAATTGAGCATTGAGATTACGTACCACTTGTT
>JABYQR010000715.1:0-10771 GCA_022592445.1 Cytidiella melzeri | reverse complement strand
TTCACCTGGAGTCCTCTCTAAAAATCCCGTTGATTGCCGAGCTGCTTGACTTGGTCCGTGAGGGATGACATCTGCTTCATAATGGCATCGTAGTCAAATGGAGTTGAAGACGAAGAGCTGGCGACGGTTGCGGCGGGTGGGGTAGGTAAGGGCCTCGCAGACGAGGACGACGAGGGGGCCGAAGTGGACGGATCGAAGAGAGTGTTGGCAGCCACCTTCTGTTGCCTGGGTGGGTACCCAAGGAACCGGCTTTGGCACACTTGTGTCTGATGGTTGCCTCCACAATGTCCACACAACTCGCGATCATGTTTGCCGTCTTTCTTTTGATGCTCCTTAGATCCACATCCGTAGCACCTTCCATTCATTGCCTTCATGAAATCAGCACGTGTTTTTCCATTGGGACCAACTTTGGTTGCGTCAATTTCCATAGCGTTGGAATCGCGAGATGGTTGGACGAAAGGAGCTGGGGACGAGGTGGAGACCGGGGTGGATTTGAACACGTTGGGGACTGTCCGACCTTGTTCACGAGCCTTTTCCTGAGCTCGGACCCGAAGACGGTTGTCAATGTCAGTGGCCACATTTATTAGATCGACGAGGGTGACGTGGGGCCGTGCGGTGTGAACTAGTTCATCCTTGATCGTGGTGCTCAGGTGTTCATAATACCGGTCTCGGAGGTCCTGTGTCGAGTAACCTGTTCTGTCCATGATTTCCCGGAATCGGGCCGTGTACTCAGGAACCGTCTTTTTGCCTTGCCACAGCTCCCTGAGCTTGGCCTTAGCATCCACCATTTCGTCAACTGGTTCAAATCGTGCTTTGAACGCCGCCTTGAAATCGTCCCAATCACCATTGAATGCCATTTGATGGCTGGCAATCAAATCCATGTGGGGCGTAGCCCAAACTGCTGCATCCTCGGTCATAAATGACAGGGCCGACGAGATCCAGAGATGGTCTAACCGGGTCTGACCACCTTGGGCATTGTACGGCGACAGCTTCTCATTAAACTGTGCGTACATTGAGAAGGCAGCTAGAAAGCGACGTGCGTCACTACTTGCGTTGCCCTTGAAACTAGCGGGTTTTTCTACAACCCTTTCCCGTGACCTGTTGTTGACCGGTTGCTGGTTTTGAACCAGCGCTGTGATGGCTTGTGTCAGCTGTTGCTGACCGAGGAGTAGTGCGTGCAGAAGCTGTTCTGCAGTGGGAGGTGGAGATGATTCTTGTGCAGGGGCCGGGGTAGCTGCCCTGGAAGCATGTTGGGACACGTTGGTGGAGTCCATCTGGTACTGTTCCTGCGTGAAGGTTCGATCGAAGTCTTCTTCAGGTTCCGGCAGGGGGGGAAGAGATTCAATGATGCGATCCTCTTGCCAATGATGAATGGGCCGGTACTGATTTGCAAAACGACCCGGATATGTAATTCCGTTGTAACGGTTTGGACACGGCTGTACTTCGCAGAGTTGATGTCCTTCTTCAGAATCGTAGCACTCGTCTCTGACTGTTTCGTGGTTGAAGGCGTGCGGATAATGTTCACAGGGGAGGTGATCTCTGGACCAGATACTGCTATTGGGACTTTGGGAAGCCACACTGTATTCTACTTAAAACGAGATGAAGTACTCGTCTGCCCAGACTTTGTCTACTGCTTTGAACACTTGTTCGTAGTTTCTCCTTAAACCCGTGAAACTGATTTTCCCAATTGCCTTTAATCCCCAATCCAGCAGCTGCCACTCACGATGAGTGATGACAGGGGCTCGGGTTGGTAATTCCTCTAGAAGCTTCTCTAGCTTCTGTTTCTCCTTCTCAAACTGACGCTTCGTATCTTTGTGAAGCTGGTGGTATTTGTCGATGGTGGGGAGGATCGACAGACGTTGGAGGGTGGCGGTGAGCTTGGGAGTGAAGATACCGCGAAGGTCTTCAACAGTATGCTTGCGGAAGTCGATGAGAGTCGGCTTAGCTGCTATAAGGGCTGCACTAGGGTTGGTGGCGGGCCGGGTTGGGAAGCATTCTGCTAGAGAGGGCTTCTTAGGAAGGTTTGCTAGAGCCTGTGCTTGTTCGCGTGCGGTGCGGGCGGCGAACTCTTTGGATTCTGTGCGGAGTTTCTCAAACTCCTCTGCTGTGGGGAATCTGTGTGTGAGGGCAGAACCCTTGGGTTTACGACGACCGACGTAGGAGGCAATAGCCTTGAGTTCCTTCTCCGTATATTTGTGACTCTGGCCACGTGCGTGCTCTGCGTCGAGTTGATCAAACACAGCCTGAGGTAAGGCGCGATGGATCTGGACTTCTCGACGTGCTTGGTTCAGATCCTTGTGCAAAGGGTCTGGACGAGCAGTAAAACGGGAGTGGGATTCTTTCGGCACTAAGAATCAACCACGGAAAGTGAACGAGTTAGCGATCAAGCACGTCAAGACGGACGGCGATGGCTTACTCTCAAACGTAGGGGTGAATAAACTTTTTAAAACTGGGGGACAGGAAGGCTTGATCCAAGCTAAGGGCAGTCGTGCCGGTAGCTGTGTGGTATCTTGACCTAATGTCGCGGAGCGACTGCTGCTATGCTGATAACCCTACAAAGGGAGTGAAGTAGAGAGGAAGGGGTGGATCTCCAACGACGACAACGAGGTCAAAGTCGATGATGAGCAAGCAAGCAGGCACTGGGGCCGGATACTGGCAGTGCAAATGACGAAGTTAATATCAGACTTATACTAAGTTACATTGAGTAACTCACCTGGCAGTGCAAATGACGAAGAGGTCAAGATGCAGAACCAGGGAGGGTAGGGGGTACTATATATACTGTGTCTGGGTGGTCTGTGCACCAGTTCCCACACTAGGGACTGGAGTAACTGTGGGACTGGAGTAACAATAGAACAATAAGGAACCCGGGTAACTGTCAAGGACCTGAGTAACTGTCAAGGACCAGAGTACCTGTCAAGGACCTGAGTAACTGTCAAGGACCAGGGTACGTAGAACAATAGAGCTAGAACAATACAACAATAGAACAATAGGATAATGAACAATAGAACAATAAGACCTGGGGGAATCCCTGGGGAATCCCCATCGATGGAAGAGGAACAATAGAACAATAGCCTAGGTTGATCTGGAACCGCTCCAGACTGAGTCTAGGGTTTGGGTCTGGACTATTGATAAATAAGGCAGGATGTCACGTGACCCAGGTTAGGGTTAGGTCCGGTAACACTCCTAGCCGGAAAATAAGCGCTCTAGATAGGCGCCTAAGGCTGTAAACTGGTGACAATATTGGAAAAATCCGGTCTCTGTTGGACTATCCATGTCACTCCACGCGTCTTCCAAGTAGGGGACATGGTCTGGCTAAACGCTAAGAACGTCCAGATCCACCAGGCTACCCCTGAACTCGGTCCTCGACAACTCGGCCCGTACAAGGTCATCGAACGCATTGGCGATCTCAATTACAAACTCGATCTACCTAGCTATCTCCGACTCCACCCTGTCTTCCATATCAACCGTCTAAGTCCCTGGCATGACAACGACAAAGACGTACCTCCACCTCCTGATCCTATTGTCATAGAAGGAGAAGAACAGTACATCGTCCAAAAAGGTGCTAGACAGCAGGCTACACGGATGTTGGAAGAAATTGCAATTCCTTGTCAAATGGGAAGGGTATTCAGACGGACACAATAGCTGGGAACCAGTTGAAAACCTCGAGAATAGTCAAGAAGTGATTGACGACTTCTACAAAGCAAACCCTGGAGCGCCCCGGGTCATCAAAGCTTCACTCTTTGCGGATCTCCGCTCACACTTTTGAATATTCAATACCCAGACCGGCCCCGCTTTCCTTCGCACGATCTATCCATCTACATACGATCTTAGCTGGGATGAAGGCAAACACATCGGTCTGGATATCTCAAGAACATCACACTGACGGGTAACGTCGAGTCAACGACACCAGAAGGGGAGAAACTTCCTAGCATCCTTCTGACTAGACAATCGGGGCAATTCTGCTGAATCCCTGTAGACGGGTAGAAGACCTCTATCACCACAGTACAGTGATGCTTCGCGAGGATGCTCGATTTTAGGAGGGGGGTAATGTCATGGATGGCCTGACTAGCCCTTAATTTTCGCAATTTACCTCTTGTTTTTATCTATAAAACTCCGGGCTGCAGCTCAGTTGCAACCTTCTCTGCACAAACTCCTTTGCACATCTATCAAGCGCCCGTATCACGTGGCTTAGACGCTCCACACGGTCACATTACTTGCTACAACGTCACACTGGCATGTGACTTAGCTTAAGTAAGACCACATGGCTACAACCACATGGCTCAGCCCATAGCTAGGGTTTGATGTCATAAATGACATCCACATGGACTCCTTTTGTTCTTTCCTTATTGTTCTCTTTATGGAAGGATGTTCTCACAGGTGTGGGAATGGAATACAATAGTTGGTCTCCTTTTAATTAGATTCTCTCACGAGTAGAGTTCTTGGCAAGGTCTAGACAATAGCTATTGTTCTCCTCTAGGTAGTTCTTTTGTTCTTCGTTCACACAGCTTCTTGCAAAGCCTGCCCTCAACATGGTCTGTGCGCAGGTCCCTGAAGTCTATATATACTGCTGCATGTACGCTCCTAGCCCCCATCTCGACGTCTTGGTCTTTCCTGGGCTAGGTAAGCAAAACCCCCTCTTGTACTACATAGCGGGTAGTATCAATCTAACTTGGTCTTAACTGGGCTAGCAACTTGAATAAAGTCTGATAGCTGGTGAAAGCATTGTGCTCTACGCCTGCCACCACCTCCTTGTCATTTTCCACTTCATGTCCCTTTTAGTTGCGTCGAGCTTCGTCTCCGTGACATTAGGTCGAGATTGTTGTGTAAACCCTGGGTCCCCACTCCCACCGTTTTTAAAAGTTTATTCCTGTTTGACGAGTATGTCTCCGGTCTCTTCATACCGTTGAGCTACGCTTATGTTGTCCGTTTTCACCCCCTACGCATTGTTTAGTGCCTAAAGACACGCGTCCCCGTTTCTCTAAGACCCTCCCTACCACTGAGCCTCAGCTCAAGAGGGTCTTGTGCAGCAGCAAACCATTGATCCCGATCATCTCTTTTCATTGCCTGCTTCCACGTCTGTGGATATTCATTGATTGAATAAGCAGTAATTGAATTAAGAGTCTCGTCATCAATTTCTGCAGAATCATCATCATCACTTAAGCCTCCTGATAGAGTTTGATGTTCTGGACCCGGTTCAACGGAAGGTGATCTTGAGGGTTGCGTGATGACATTCCTGATCGCAAAGGTATCCGTAATCTGGATGGCCCTGCAACCAGGGATCTCACGCATGTTCTCGAGTTCCATTCAGCTCTCAAACAAAGCTCATTTTGTTCTTCCTTTTTGTCCTTAGCCACTTGCTTTTCTAAAGCTTTCTGCATATCCACCGGCTGCATGGAAAGTTTAGGATTTTTTCGAGCAGTTGAACATTTGTTCTGGTGGATAGGTGGTGGCAAAGGTGGTTTAGGCTTAGGTCCTCGTTTGATTTGTGGTTGTGGTTCTTTGTCAAGAACCGGAGCTGAAGGGAATTGCTGCTGTTGTCGAGAAGGATGAGTAGGTGCTTGGTGCTCTGGATGATCATCATCTCCATCATCAGAATCTTGGTGACCTTGTTCATCATTCTCTTCAAAAGGTGAAAAATTATTGTGTGGAGGAACAGTGTTATTATCACTGTTATCGCCGACTAAAGGTTGTTTGGAAGGAGTAATATCTTTACAATACGGGAAATGAGTCTCGTCAAATACTGCACCGCGAGCAATGACAATTCGCTGTTTATCCCAGAACCGGTAACCCTTTACACCCAGTTCATATCCAACGAATATCATAGGAGTTGCTTTTGGTGACAACTTGTTCTGACGACTCTTGATCGGTACATGGACGTATGCACAACATCCAAATACACGAAGCATTGAGATATCTGGTTTTATACCCAGAAAACTCTCTATAGGTGTCTGCCAGTTTAATCGTACATTAGGTAGACGGTTATTTAAATATACCGCTGCTTCGCAAGTAAGCTTCCAGAATCCACATGATAACCCAGCTTGCTGACGCAATGCTTCGGCTTTATATTTTATGGTCTGTTGCCATCACTCAGCTCTACCATTTTGCTGTGGAGTATACGGTACAGGCTTTTGTAGTTCTATTCCGTGTTCCTTCAGATAATCCTTGAACTCATTATTAATGAACTTCTTCATCTTCTTTCCTGTTTGGTTTTTGGCCCATGACTTGTATTCTTTGAATCTTGTGAACACTTCGTCTTTGTGCTTGAGATAATAGAGCATCCCATGACTAGAAGCATCATCAAGACAAGTCATACCGTACTTGTAACCATCAATAGAAGTTGTAGAATATTCAATGAGATCGGAACAAGTTAATTCAAGGACTTCTGTAGCTCTTGACATAGATGGTGGAAATGGTTGTCTCTTTCCTTTTCCAACTTGACATCCGTGACAAGGAGAAATTGTCGATGGAATAAGAATCTTTTCTTCTAATCCCTTTGTTCCTTTGTGAAGATTTTTGACAATCTTATTCCCTGGGTGTCCTAGTTGATCATGCCACAATGTATAATCATTACGACTAACTTTATAAATTAGATCTATCTTCCTGACTAGACGTCCTTTAATCCAATAAAGTCCGGCATGATCAGGTTGACCATTTATGATCTCTTTCCCTTCAATATAAATTGTCCATCCTTTCGATGTAACACTGCTGGTGCATCCTAGTTGCAGTGCTTTAGAAGGAGAAAAGAATCTTGTAGTTGCATCTGGTATATAGAGGACATTGTTCAAAGTTGTGCAATGTATTTTATCTTTCACAAGGATTGTGTCAAGTACGACCGTTCCTTTTCCCAATATTTTGACAGTCATATCTTTACCTGCTACAGAGCATGTACCTGATACTGTTGCTGGTTGATACAAGATAAAGTTGTCAATTTCATTGGTAATGTGACTAGTAGCACCACTGTCGATGAGCCATTCAACGCTTTCAGTCTCACACGTGGAATAAAGAAAAACATTGATGATTTCGTTATTGTGCTCGAAGACAGGTTTGGTATCTACTTGAAGATTATTTACAGTCGCTTTGTCTTTGCCTTTGCCTTTAGACTTCTTGCGTTGTCCTTCTTTCTTTCCTTTATTCTCCTTGTTACCCTGCCTGTTGTTGGTAGAATATCCTTGCTGATTATTTCCATTACCACAAGACTTGTTCTGGTTAGGTTTCCCTTTATCCCAGTGCTGACTCGTAGTATGGTTAGAAAGCCCACACTTCTTGTATTTTTCCTTCGGTAAACGCGTGGTCTGCGTAATCCGATTTGCATTTTCACTGTTTGAACACTTTCGACGTAACTCTTCCGCAAGTATCTTGGGGATGAGCATGTCGAACTTGATTCCTTCGGGTTTTGCAACAGTGCCAATGTATGCAGAAATGGCGGTTTCATATGACGTTGGTAAAGCCCACAAAAGAATATGAACTTGAATCTGATCATCAAGGTCTAATACAGCAACTTTGGTATCTCCAATCTTAGTACGGAAGCCTTGAATTTGTACGTTCATATCCTTAGACTCATCAAAAGTTGAGCTAAGTAGATTTCTGAACGCAACAGAGCTAGCTAAGACTGATGTCTTTTCAAAGTCTATTTTCAATTTCTTCCACACTTTGGAGGCCAAATTCTCTCCTTCAAGATAGGATTGCAAAGTAATGTCAAGGTAAATATTGAAATAAGCTAAAGCGCGTTGGTTCCGAATTTCCCAATCCTTAAGTTTCTTCTTCTCATCAGAAGTGTCAGGAGGTGCAGTAGTCGTACCAGAACCTGAACTGGTAGCTGCTGCAGGTAAGGTAGGTTTCTTTTCGGTTCCATTCACGATTAACCAAGTGTTTGAATTTCTGAACAAGCCAATCATAGCGGTGGACCATTTCTTGTAGTTTGAACCATCAAAGACGATCATTTGACTACCACTAATCTTTCCTGGTTCAGCCATTATAACCAAAAGCAATCAAGGATCAAGTTGTAGTACAGAATGTACACTTCAGAGATATGAGGTACTACAGGTACAATTACAGGTGATGACGTCTGTTTAGAAGTTTCTTCTAGAAGATCTTTGACTTTGGTATTTTCTCCGGAATCTGAGTTCTTATCTAGAGATTGATTGGATGTGTCACCAATGTAAGTTGTGCCTGTGATGATCTCTGATGGTTCCTGATCTATTACTACTTCTGGTTTGTTGTACTGTGGTTCTGATTCTCAACAATTTGCTAAGTCTTGAAGGTATGCAGTGACTAAAGCAGGTACGTCAAGATGCGGTACAGATCCTATGTAACCTCCCATGAGTCCTTTCTGATGTTCAAAAGGTTCAAAATACCGGTCCTGTGTTACCAATGCAATAATTCTATGAACTTCGTTGAAATCTGCTTCAAACAAATATCTATAGCAGTTAGGGCACAGTTGTGTTTCACAGGGTCTTGCAACACTGTCGATGTCACAAAAGTTCTCTGTGTCAAAGAGGTGCAATTCGGAATTTGTACACGCTAATGAAGCCAGAGTACAACGTCACAAACTATGTAAAGAAAAGTCATAAAAGTTTGTCAGAACGCGCTACGTTATGGTTATGACTCAATGCAGAACAAGAGAGAGATAGAGAAAGTATACAAGTACACTACAGACTACGCTAATGAAAATGACCGTTTGTAACAAGTATAAAGGTACACATCGCAATATTTTATAGTATACAATGTGCGGTATAGTTTGATTTGCAGAGAGTCCGTTCAAAGAGAAGACAATCCAGGCTCTAAAGAAGGCTCGAGCTCAGCGGGCTCAATCTTTACCTCCTTCATTTTACCTTTAAATTCTTCCTCCCTATGAAAGATACTCATCCAGTCTTCCTTCTTCTCCATACGTCTCTGAGTCAGCCAGACCAGCTGGTGATTGCTAAGATGATCACAATCATTGAAGACCTCCATTGCTGTGTGAAAGTCCGCAACTGAGATGAAGTAGGTGTTCCAGATGTTATCACAGTCTGGCCACTGTCCCCTCTTGAGCTTGAGGTAGATGCGGGCACAGGCTGTAATCTCTTTGATCCGCTGAGACTTGGCAAATTCCTCCAACCCCTCAACCATCTCACAATAGTGCTCGCATTTGTTGCCCATGCTAACGACCATTGTATCAACAAGTCCCTTAGAGCGTAAGACAAGCTCATTGGGCGTATAGTTGGGATGGTTGACGTGTTGCATGGCGAGAATGGAACAAACTTGCTCTGGCCTGAATACCTCCCCCTTTGGTCCATCCATGCCATAAACCATACCACACGGATAGACAGGCAAAGCCGGCCTAGTATTGGTACGATCGACGTGAACCCAATTGTCAAATGAGAAAGTGGGAATGACTGGTTGGGGAGAAAATACCGTTGGCCATGCATCTTCAACCTGTCCCTCCTCCTGAGTAGTAGAGAACGGAACCGGTGTAGGCTCGGCAGCAGAAGCGGCCTGGACTACAGGTTCTGAAGAGTCATGAGAGACTGGTGAACTGATATTCAAACCGTTCATACCATCAACGATATCCGGAATGATTGGTGTGGGCGGATTGACCATAGTTGAAGAAGTCTGTGGAGATGCAAAATTATTTAATGCTTGGGCAACAATGTCCCAAAGCAATAATCCTGCACTCACAAAAGGCGGTGGCATTGGAGTAGGATGACGATGAGGATGAGGATGCAACGGCAACGCAGATCGGCGAGGAGGTGCAGCATTAACCCTGGAAGAGCTTTGGGTTTGATGTGCCCTTATTTCCGCACTGACATTGCGAGGCCTTCGTCTGTACAAGTCCAATTCCGCCTCTCAATTGGCTTCATCAATAGTACAATTAACCTCTCGGAGGTGCCTTTGCCTATCACTCTGCTTGAACCTATCCCAGCCATGATGATCAAGAAGGCTGTAATCCATCGATTCCATGCGCCTGACTCCGTCCCTGTCAACGTAGTTGACATCGATCCTAGCATCCTGAGCATCGGTTTGACTCATATGGATAGAGATGGGAGTTGGAGAACTTCTTATCTCCATGACAATAGGATGACTCATACGGTAAAACCGAGTGTAATCATGGACGCGGTAGGGATCTTTGGGAGAGTGGGGAGTGAAGCAGGCATTGACACAACGGGAAGTACGGCGAGAGTTGTTCAGCATCTTCAAAAATATAATGGTCTAGCAGAAAGAATCAAAAGTATAAGGGCCTGATTGGCTGCGCATTATGTAGTCGCATTATGGAATAATACCCCGCCAAATAAAATAATCCAGCACTTAATTCGACTGATTTCCACAGCGACTTATTTCCTTGTTGGCGGGGGATTATTTATAAGTCAACTACATAATGCGGCGCCAATCAGGCCCTAAGATTTATGTTGTTGAATTCAATCCACAACACTTTCCTTGAGAAAGGCCTGGGGATTGCTAATGGAAAAGTCAAATGTAAGTAAAAGTTTTCCACAAGTGATTCAAGACAAGTATGACCACTTGCAACTTCAACTTCTACCAGTTGGCATGATACAACGAAAACATAATGGCGCATGTAAGAAACACCATGAAGTATAGGAGAGTCCACAATCTCCGTGATACCAAAAGTAAAAGTGGACGACATGCCTCAAAAAATTCTACAGCTACAAAAAGTGGCGATTTCTAATTCCAGGACTGACTGATGTGCGCCAACACGAAGGTCCTAGGCCTCTAAGTCACGAGCTTAGAGTGCCACTCAACACTACCCTCCTATTGTACTACTCCGCTGATCTAC
>JABYQR010000714.1:0-10772 GCA_022592445.1 Cytidiella melzeri | reverse complement strand
CGCCTTGAAAATCTTCAGCGACGTCGCATTGGATTCTCTCCGATTCCTCTCGGTCACTAGCGAGAACATGTGGTATAGCACTTTGTGCCGCCTACTTCCGCAGCTAACACCGTCGGTCATCTCCAACCTTAAATGCCTGAACCTTCAAGTAACAGACGTTGGCTGGTCTACCGTCTGGTCTACGATCACATCCGAATTGCAGTTACGCTCCCTGGTCATTGAACGCGTATCTGTAGCCTGGTCTACACTCGGAGACCATTGCACGAAGTTACGTCATCTGTCGTATGCACGGCTTCTGGAGGTGCAAGCGCTCCCTGGTCTGTTGTGGCTTTTACATCGCAATCCAAAACTAGAATCAATGCACATTGACTGCTACGGAACTCTGCATGAGCTCCTCTTCCCTCCTCCCTTCTCCTCCCCTCGCCTTCTCCCCTCGTCGATTGAGCTGCATAACCTAACAAAGCTTAGCCTTTCTGGAGGGACAGGGACAATTCTGCTACTGCGTCGTCTTGTTCTGCCAAGCCTTCGTTCTATCGAGCTCCATCACTTGTATTGCAACATAGTCAACCTCATGATTCAAGCCCTTATAGAGCACGAAGAGCTACTAGCAAACGAAAGGTAATACTATTGCGTTAGCGGTAGGTAGTAGGAATGTTTCGTATATAAAAGGGAATTACCAGCGAACAAAAGATTTCGAGAGGAAGCGGCAAGGACGGCGAACAATGAGAGTGAGACAGGAGTGATGAAAGGGAAAAGGCGAGGCGAATGACGTCCACCTATCCGTCCCGCAATAACGGGCTCATGAGAAGCCATCATAACGACCCCTGATCGGCGGGGGATCTGGGCTTTTCTCTCACCCTTCTATAATTATAAACCCTTGATCATCAGTCCCTGCCGAGCCATCGTGCTCCCGCCCTCGCGCTCACCATCATCTCCCATCAATCACGCGCGGATTATCTCCGGCAACGTCCCCGCTCCCGCGCTCGCTGTCTACAACGATGAGCGCTGTATAGTATAATTCCATGGCTTCCCCTTCGATTCACTCAGTTCTTTTTGGCTATATAGGGTAATCAAGTGTGTAGAATACGATTATGAAGTCCGATTCAATAATTACTTGACAGATCTCTCAGTGTAGCCAGATCTGTAGTGGCCACAGGGGTGTCTGGCCCTCTGTATATACATGTACTGTTCCTAACGTCTAGTGGCTTTGTTCAATTAATTTTGGATACATATGCGAATAATTGGTGAAGAAACCATGTTATTTGAGACAAAGGAGAAGGTGCTATGCATTGAACATGGTGGAGAGTAGAGATGGGTGGCCAAACATGGGATCATCTTGTACAATAAATCGCACACATAATTGAAAGTGTCTTCCCATGTATATAGACGTAAAATAATGTGCCCGATTGGCGGAATAGCGGCTGGGCCGATTGTAGTGCACCTGCTCCCCTCCTGCCTCCCCAAAGGTACAAAGCGCCCTCCCACTGTGTAACCATTGAGCGCGGGCTTGGCGCACCTATCTAGTCGTTTAGAGCACCCTAAAAAGCAATAGTACAAGGTATTAACTCTCCCCTGCTGCTAATTATGATGCTTCTAAGATGCTACAAAGGTGAGAAAAGGCGAAATTGACATGCTCCCAAGCACATATCTGCCTGTGGAGGTCCCTACAGGCTGGGGGACTGTAGAATTCATTCACAATAATGTTTAAGATACATGATTCAGTATGTACAATATTTTATTTGAAGGGGATTGAAGCCCTACAGCCCCAGATACATGAAAATGACCCGAGAGCACAGCTGGTTTCATGAAGCTTTGTGCCGGGTCCTTGCACATCCTGGTCTTCCTGACGGCTTTTTCATGTATCTGGGGCTGTAGGGCTTCAATCCCCTTTAAATAAAATATTGTAAATACTGAATCATGTATCTTAAACATTATTGTGAATGAATTCTACAGTCCCCCAGCCTGTAGGGACCTCCACAGGCAGATATGTGCTTGGGAGCATGTCAATTTCGCCTTTTCTCACCTTTGTAGCATCTTAGAAGCATCATAATTAGCAGCAGGGGAGAGTTAATACCTTGTACTATTGCTTTTTAGGGTGCTCTAAACGACTAGATAGGTGCGCCAAGCCCGCGCTCAATGGTTACACAGTGGGAGGGCGCTTTGTACCTTTGGGGAGGCAGGAGGGGAGCAGGTGCACTACAATCGGCCCAGCCGCTATTCCGCCAATCGGGCACATTATTTTACGTCTATATACATGGGAAGACACTTTCAATTATGTGTGCGATTTATTGTACAAGATGATCCCATGTTTGGCCACCCATCTCTACTCTCCACCATGTTCAATGCATAGCACCTTCTCCTTTGTCTCAAATAACATGGTTTCTTCACCAATTATTCGCATATGTATCCAAAATTAATTGAACAAAGCCACTAGACGTTAGGAACAGTACATGTATATACAGAGGGCCAGACACCCCTGTGGCCACTACAGATCTGGCTACACTGAGAGATCTGTCAAGTAATTATTGAATCGGACTTCATAATCGTATTCTACACACTTGATTACCCTATATAGCCAAAAAGAACTGAGTGAATCGAAGGGGAAGCCATGGAATTATACTATACAGCGCTCATCGTTGTAGACAGCGAGCGCGGGAGCGGGGACGTTGCCGGAGATAATCCGCGCGTGATTGATGGGAGATGATGGTGAGCGCGAGGGCGGGAGCACGATGGCTCGGCAGGGACTGATGATCAAGGGTTTATAATTATAGAAGGGTGAGAGAAAAGCCCAGATCCCCCGCCGATCAGGGGCCGTACTGGTCGCACGTGAAGAATGTTTGAAAAGCCGCGTGTTACCATAAAGGGATGAAAAATTGCAGCCACTGGCGGCGATCGTAATAGTAATATTATTAGTTTGTAATATATAGGCACGAAGCTGTCGCTCGCCTAGTGTCCATCGCAATTACGCACCGTGTCCCAAGACATACAATCAGGGTGGGTAAAGACTTGGTCCTTGAACTCTTACGCAACGCGACGCCACTGGAACACTTGCAACTGACTGGCATCGCAAACGCGAGGGAAGTTGTTGAAGCGACAACACAAGACACCCTATGCCCTTATTTAGCCACACTGCATCTCTCGCGGTGTCCTGACGTGACAGACGAATCGCTCGTAGCCCTGGTCAAAGCTCGTAACGACACCGTGCCGTCAACTGTATCGAGCTCAGACGTGGTCGACTCCGCAGCACCAGTGGCGAAGCTGCATACACTCGTCGTCAATTCGTGCAGGATGGTGACCGAGAGCGGTCTGACCTGGCTAGGAGAACATGTGCCTCGTGTCGCTCGTCACATCGAGCGACGCCAGTGGGTAACAGAGGAAGGAATATTAGGTGAGGATTTACCTTGGAATTCATCCAGTGGAATACCTCTTGACAATGTCCCAGCGGACAGATTTGTAATGAGCAGAATTCGTTATCCAGGTTTGTTTTCTATGTGACAGCAAAGTGATTGAGGTGTACGTTGGGCGACAAGAGGACGTAGATGTCCCAAAAGCAAATTCGAAGACAAAGTGTCATGCTATGATGTGGGTACAAACGCGAGGCGGAGGGGAAGGTGCATGTGCAAAGTGGTCTCGGACAACGTAGCGGAAAGGCTGTGATGTAATATGCATGGATTGTGACTACAAAGCGGAACTCACAGGATGAGGATACGGCGAGTAACAAAGCTTGAACGCGGTGTCAGGTAATTTAGCTTGGCAATGCCAGATTTTGAATATAAAATCCACGAACGTGCTTTCCATGTTTGTCATGCGGCCGGCGATGGGTAGAGTCGGGAAGTGATGCCGTGAGTATCGAGGTATTGATTACGCAGTGATGGCCTGAGGGAATCCGGGCGGAAGAGCATCCGGAGTTGTGGGGGATGAGTCGGAGGACGACTTGTGCTCCTCAACCACCTCAGCCATTGCAAGTCGACGAAGGCGATAACTGAATCTAGTGTCCTCGTCAGACGCCAAGAACAGCTTCAGGCCTGCGATTAGAGTGTCCGGGAAAAGACTCCTACTCTCGGGGAAACCTTGCGCCCAAGAGAGGTGAGCCAGCGTGTCCCGGTCGTTTGCAGGTTGCGAGATGTCGAGAGAGTTGATGAGCTGGAGACAATCCTTGGCTAAACCCGAATGGCCTTCAATATGCCTACTCGCCACATGTGGAAGCACCTTGGCAACAGCCCCGCATACACTACGTATAAGGTCCGCGTGATTGTCAGTCGATATGTCCTGCTCTCGCATTGCGCCGAGTGAGCGGAGGAGAATATGGCGGGACTTCAGAGGGTCTAGTCGTATGCCTCTATTGTGGAGGTTATCGTCCACTTCTGGATGCCATTCCCATTGGAATTCGATCACGAAGATGAAGCTTTCGAAAATCCTGCGGAGCTCTAGGTATCGAATGTCTCAATCCCTGATATTCTTGCGTCACCGTACAACTCACCAGAGCTACGGGACGCAGCTAGTATCGCATCAATGAATATCTTCTGCGCTTCTTCCTCAACACCACTCGAGTAAGCGCCTCTGTTGAGTCCCATTGCGTATCTACCGAGGCCCGGGAAAAGACTGTTGTTGATGAGCATGCCGTGAAATAGGTTGAGGACTCCGTCGCGGAGACTGGTCTTGGGCCACAACTCGATGATGAGAGTTAACTTCTCCTTTGTGTATGACGAGTATTCCGGCTCCAGAAGCTCCCTTCTCACGAAGCTGACAAGGGTATCAACCAAAAGTTGCACATAGTCGGGAGGTACTTTCGCCGGATTCTTCAGTGTATCAAGAACTGCTTCGTATGTTATAGCGCTCTCTGGGGAGAAGTACTGCTGCACCAGGTGATACAACACCAATAGGACATCTTCGCCGTTCATCAGAACGAGCGTTTCTTGTAGTTTTTGGTGAATGTGAAAAACTGCAGTCACGTCTGAAGCACGGGTCTTGATGACATTGAAAAAATCCGTGCGGCGAGACTGGTCGGTGAGGAGGGATGAAAAGAGCAAGTTGGCTTGCGCAGGGATGGGTGTGTTCGTCTTGGCAAATAGGAGAGACAGACAATCTTGCATCCAATCGTGCCATTCGACCTGTCTCAAATCGCCCGCAAGGAGTTGCGTCTTGATCTCGTGACGAAGGATCTCGACGATTGAACGCATGATAATCGAGGTCGTTTGCTTGGGTAGACGCATTAGGTCGAGAAATCCGGACGAAGGAATAGTGATGTCGTCTTGCAGGCGATGGCTGATGATCGCTAGAGCGAATTTGACGCACTCGGTGCGCACAATTTGAGGTTGTCGCAGAGTATCCATCATCGGAAGTAGGAGGTCATCGTCCGACTGGATAGAATCCACTGTGATCAGAATATCCAAGTCGTGTGCGTCGGTCTTCGCGGCAGCTTCCTCGTCATATGCGAGGTCTTCGTACGACCAATTGCCGGGAAGCAGGAGTTGAGTCTGCGAATCAGGACTACGGCGGGCTCCCATACTACTATTCCGCACTTGCATTTCCGGATTCAAGAAATTACAAGCTGTCCTAAGCCACCACACGAGTGAGAGATGCTGCCTCCATATTGCCTTCATGGCGAATTTGAGCAGAGTGGTCTTATATGGACAGCGAGGCGAAAAGGCAGGGGCGAGGGCGGCGGCAATGAACAGAAAACCCCACCCGACTACGAGCGGTAAAGTTGTGTGGCCGCTCATCACTCGACATTTTGGCACTGGCCATGGGTGTCGAGAACTGGCATATGGTGAAGCTGCCTGAGGGTTTTCCGCCCACAGAGATACCAACGCCGTGCGATGCTTAAGAAGGAGGCCCTATGGTAGCTGATGACTGACGCCTTCCTGAGCCGCCACGAGACATTGGGTAGCTCTGGTCGGGAGGTTCAAGGCCGATGGCATCCAAAGGCGGGAGAGAGTCAGGCTTCTCCTTACACATTGTGTTGTTTTTCGCAGGGTTTTGATGCGCGCACGGGAGGGGGCTCGAAAGGAAAGAACACAATGTTATTAGATAGCTACGAAAATACAGAGTTTTTATATGATTTTGAGAGAGCGGATAGGTCGAAACGGGAATGTCGAGACAGGTAATCCGCGCGGAATGACGAAAGGCGGGCGGCGGGAACAAGCGGAAACAAATAGAAATGATGCGGAAAACCTAAAATAACAACACTCCCCCTCAACGAGTAGAGCGTGAGAACAAACGCGAGTTGCCTAGAAGCTATACTCCGGCGCGTCGGTGTGAGCGTGCGAACCGATAGCAGTGAGGGAGTCCGTAGCGACCATTGAATAAGCTGCCGGCGGAGTCGCCAAATTAGACTGAGCGGCGGGCTTGTCCTGTTCCTCACATTCGGGTCTGATGTGACCCTCCTTGCCACACTTGTGACAAGTGACTCCAGTGCGAAAACGCCGTTTCTTCGGCACAACGCGAGTGGCTGCAAAAGCCTCGCCATGGGCAGTGCCGCGGGACTTGCGCCGAGATTCCTCCTGCACGATACGACCAATAAGGCTGGCAGAAGTAAGATCGCCATCAGCGGCGGTGACGGAAACAAATGCGTCCCAAGATTCCGGTAACGCCGAAAGAATGCACATCGCGAGATCGTTATCGCCCAATGCGGTAGCAGTTCCCCGAACCATATTATATTCAATCCAGAGACGCTTAATGTCTCGGATCTTGACTGTGAGATCCTCTGTCTCGTCGATGCGGTAACCAAATAGTTTGCGTCGGATAACGACGTGGGCAACACTGCCCTGAGTGGCAAAAACGTTGGCCAAGGCATCAAAAGCCTCCTTCGAAGTTTCGGCGGCCATCACATGCATCATCATATCGTTGTTGATGCGGAGACGGATTGTGGTAAGCGCCTTCTGATCTTTGGCTTCCCATTCGCTAGTGTCTCCTCGCCTCGGCTTCTCCACAGTTCCGCTGACATGTCCCCAAAGGTCCAATTCTCGGAGGATGTCGCTAAGCTGAATTCGCCACGTAAGGTAATTTTCCGGTCCGGCGAGAGGAGTGATCCGATACGCAGATGATGTCGAAGTAGGGACAGGGGTGGCAACTTCTTCAGCCATAATGAATTAAAATTTGATATCGATACGGTGGCCTAAGAGCGTAATGCTGACGTAATGTCGCCCAGAATAAGAGAGATTCGGCCTAAGGGCGCAATGCCGAGCTAGTGTCGCCGCGAGATGAAAATCGAGAGGGTGTGCGCCTAGAGCGCGGGGCTCATAACCTGTTGTTTTTCGCAGGGTTTTGATGCGCGCACGGGAGGGGGCTC
Source organism: Cytidiella melzeri (assembly GCA_022592445.1). Lineage (NCBI taxonomy): Eukaryota > Fungi > Basidiomycota > Agaricomycetes > Polyporales > Irpicaceae > Cytidiella > Cytidiella melzeri. The sequence continues at coordinate 3,481 of JABYQR010000714.1, read as the reverse complement.
GAAAGGAAAGAACACAATGTTATTAGATAGCTACAAAAATACAGAGTTTTTATATTATTTTGAGAGAGCGGATAGGTCGAAATGGGAATGTTGAGACAGGTAATCCGCGCGGAATGACGAAAGGCGGGCGGCGGGAACAAGCGGAAACAAATAGAAATGATGCGGAAAACCTAAAATAACAACACATTGACATGAACTGGAGAAGGAAGTCACAATCGTATCTGTCGTACGAGAATCAGGATCAGTCATGAGAGCCAAAAGACAGCAGACATGTTTACCTGAACTTTCCATCCTTGGCATTCGTGTTGAGTTCAATCTTGGGGCTGTTGATACCCTCCGGATAGTCAATGCGGTTGATATCGTCAATGATGCGAGCAAAGGCAAGGGCAGAGGGAAGGGCAGCCGCTATCGGGCCTTTCGGGCGAAGAGAATTTACCGCTCCTGCAACCACATTACCTACATCGTTTCTTGACCTCGAACCACCATGTGCTACTCAGACGCTCGTGGATCGGTCGACCCAAAAACCCTCCTCTCCAACCCTCATCAGTTTTCTGACAAGCTTGCGCAGTTTGTCAATGTCTACAACATCTTCTACGATAGCTGGGGTCTTCAGGATCCCAGGCCTCCATCCTTCATCGACTGGACACTCAAGTGCTTCCACTCAGTCCCAGAGTCACCAGGCTCGGAAAATTATGCGCGGTCCGTGGTTGCCTTTTATTGTGACCTTCACGACATCCCGATTCCAGATGGCATCCTGCCAATGCCACCTTCCATCCCCACTGCTCCTTCCCCTGAGCCTGCTGCTCAAGGCAAGAGCACGAAGAATCTCAAGAAGCGCAAACGTGCACAACAACGGGCGGCCGCTGCCTCTGAGGCAGCCTCAATCGACCGAATCCTGGAGGCAATCCAGGATTCTCCTCCGCCTCGCCCTCCTCCGCCTCCTCCTCAGATGGAGATAGAAAGGGTCACTTCCCCGGTGCTTGGCCTTGTATCTGAGCCACCTCTCATGCTGCCAGATTCATCTCTCGAGTCTGCGCTATCCCCACCAGCTGTCCCCTCTCTCTCAGCTGTACCATTCTCTCCTCCTGCCGTGACAGCAGAGGGCCCAACTCCACTCTCAGAATCAATCAGCATGCTCGCTCAGTCTCTCCGAGCTGCAGCTGCCATCCTGTCCACACATGGGGCTGCCTTCAGTGCTGCGTCATCCATGCCCTCTTCCACTCAAAGTTCTGCATTGTGGCGCCCTGCTCACGAAGCACTTTCAGAATTTTTCCAGGCCTGGAAGCCCCTGGAACCCCACCACCCCCTCCAGGCTACGCTGCCTATGACACCTCCTATTCCTGCTGCTGGTGCCTCATCTACCACCGCTGCTAAATCTGCTGCCACTGCTGCAGTGGCATCCTTTCCTTCCCCCCTCCGCAAGATTACTCAGACTGCAGAGGCTATTGCCAAGGCCTGTCCATTGGTCTTTCCTGCTGAAGCCATCCAACTTGCTTCACGTGCCCTGCGTTCCCACACACGAAGGTCCAAGAAGAAGCGTGCCCGGGTCAATAAGCGCGCTCTCAACTCAATCACGATCCCCTTTCCCAATGCAGCATCGGTCCCTCTCTCCCAGCTGCCTCCTGACCCAGAGGTCTTTCAGGACTTCCTCAGGTTCTGCAGGCAGAAGTACCCTACCTGTAATTTTTCCACTCTTCAAGTGGTCCGCTGGATTCATTCAGTTGGATACCGACTCTTGTTCTCATCCCCGCCCACACATGATATTGACGAAGCTGCCTCGTTGTTCTTCACTGCTGTAGCATCTGCTCCAATGCCACTCATGGTCCAACGCTACCAGATCAAGAGTAGTGTTTTCTTTCGGCGCATTCCTCTCTTTCGTGCAGATGGTACTGCCACTTCCGCTGCCGATCTCCTTTCCCAGCTCCAAGCCAATAACACATGGGCATCCGTTCAACTGGCTGGTCCTCCCCGTCTTTTTGCTCCAAAAAATTCTCCTACCTTTGGTGTTTTATACATTGACTTTATTGACGACGCAAAGCGTACTGCACTCGAACGCCTCCTCTCGGCGCCAGTCTCCATTGGAACAGGCTTTCAGAAGCCAGTCGAAGTCTCTGATACGCGCCCGCTGGTACCTCGCTGCACCATCTGTCAACGGTGGGGCCACCCTGCTGGCCTTTGTCGTTCGTCCATCCTTCGCTGTGCCAAGTGTGCGGGTTCGCACGATGAGCGCCATCATTCAGATACACTACACGGTACTACCGAGTATTGCTTCAACTGTACTTCAGCACACCGTGCTGACTCGGTTTCATGCCCCTTCTATCTTCACCGCCGCGACTCCAGCTGGATTTGCGACCACCAACCCCGTAACCCTAAAGCCGCGCCTGCCAACAGGTGCAAAGGCAAGGCCAAAGGTACTTAGTCTCCCGTTCCCTGCAACACTATCCCGCCGGTACCACCCAACGTACATCTACTCGTAGAGTCTCCGCAGCTACGCCTACTAGGTGTCACACATTTTTACAAACTTGTATAAGTTGTACGCGCTCTGGCCACGCCGCGCTGAATATATCTGATCAAAAAAAAAAAAAAAAACCACATTACCTAGCACTAGGGGCAAATGCGGATTTCACACGCCTTGAAATTTGCATGATTACCCACTTAAATGTTAACTATCAGCAGATAATCCATAGGTAATTTTGGGCTCAGAATTCTTTCTTAATGTTTGAAATTACAAAATAATGCTATACAAATTCTGTGCCTTTTCCGGGGCAGGAATTTCTGCTTTTTTAAGTAGTAGTTAAATCAAAAAGAAAAATGAAAGGAAATTTACCTTTCAGGGCTCAGAAAACTAAGTGGAAAAGATGCCTTCTACGGATTTGGCGGGGTGTGAAAAAGGGCATGAGAAAATCCAGAAAAGGAAAGGGCGGGTAGAATTTCCGGCGGCCTGCCTCGTTGCGTGCACGTGCTACCAAAAAGTTCTTGAAAGTTGTTTGCCACGTTATGTTTGCCATCACCCGACACCCGTGGGAAATCTATTTGTTTTTACAATTCTAGGTCGGTCGGAACTCTGCCCAAAAAATCAATATTCACACAGATTTTTGGAGCGCGGAAAGGTAAAGACGGCCGAATGTATTCAACACGTCTAGAGGCAGGGATGTGATGCGCAGTCGTAATCCCACTTGCCGTTGTAAGAACCTAAGACACACGAGCAGAGCGAGTTAATCCAGGTGCAAAAGAGAAAGAGCACAATTAGCATAATGACTGTACCTAAGACACACGAGCAGAGCGAGTTAACTACAGGTACAGGCTGTGAGCATATTGCATATGTGAGAGACAACGAAGAATACTCACTCCAGGTGCGAAAGAGAAAGAGCACGATGGAGTGTCAGGAGCGAGGGTGAAGGTATATAAGACAGAGCCCTCAGGCGACCCAAAAAGGAAGATCTGTGATACAGATGTGTCCGCGTGAAGAAAGAACAATAAA
>JABYQR010000713.1:0-10794 GCA_022592445.1 Cytidiella melzeri | reverse complement strand
TTTCGAGGGTGTCGAAGTAGCGCGCCAACGTCCGAGGCTCTGATTGATCAAACTTAGGTGCGTGCTTGTCGCCGATCAAGGGCATAGTTTGTGCTGCAGCCATCGTGATTACTAGTCTGGCGTTTGGTGGAAGTTGTTGTATTTTATTTTGAATCCGCTCTATTATTGCGGTTGTTGGAGATTGCAAGCGGGCTCGAGTAGTCGATGTGGAGGATGAAGGGTGTGCTGAAGGAAGAGGCACTTCCGTAGGAGAGTCGGGGCTAGGGAGAGTAACGTTTGGTGTAGAGAATTCGGGAGTCGGCGACCTAGAACTTGGCACAGGAGTAGCTTGTCGCCTTCGATTTTCGCGGGCTGCCGCTCGTCCTCGCCGGATAATTGCTTCCGGGTCGTCCTGTGCTTCCGTTAATACCGGGCTTGATAAACTTCCCCCCTTTGTCTCCTCGGAATTCTGGATCCTCTGGAACTTGTCTTGCCTTCTCTTCCGCGAAGCACAAGGACACTAGCGAAATCTATAGAGACCCCTCGCGGTGGGCTCCAAAATGAGACACTGAGTCACGCTTCAAACTAAGAACAACCTTAAAGACAACACAACCAACCACGAAGTGGCAATAGAAGTGTAAAGGTATGGAAGCGCGGAAGTGTTAAAGTGTGCGAGGTGGTCTTAGAGTCCTAGTTTTACCTGTGCTAAAAAGAGCGACAAGGTTTATGATAAAGTGTATGCGGAGGGAGCTAGGCGGGCAACTACCACGCATATCGTGGGTAAAAGGGGGAAGTCGGCGCGGTGAAAGCGAAAGAGTTATAGCGCGGCTCAAAGAGAACGCGCGGGAGATGTTGCAACTTGTAGGAAAACGGCGCGTGGAGAGACGCAGATGATAAACGCAGGCGCAGTATGAATCTCGAACACAAAATGCGGTCGCTGGTGAAGATGAAGAAGTCGCTGTAAAACGCAGGCGCAGTGAAAGTGAACGCAGTAAGCTCGACACAGTGAAGGTGAAACACAACGCAGTAACACAGTAAAATAACGCAGTTTAAAAAGTAAACGCAGTGTAACGAAGCCGAGAGGAACCGTAGAGGAAGATAAACTAATGGAGCGCGTGTCGCAGCGCAAGGCTATGTAAGATCGCAGTCAATTTGACTCGACAGACTGCGCGCGGGGGCGGTAGTGCAGAACAACACTTCCCGAACGGCGGTGCGTATTGCAGGCAAATGCGTGGCCAACAACGACGTTGGTAGAGCTGGTAAGATTGAACTGCACTAGTTCGCACTCGTGGTCCCGCCTTCAAAGTCTGGGGACAGCCAACAATCTGGGTGCAGCGCGCGCGGGCGATGCAGTCAAGCAGGACGAAAGGTCCTGAACATAGGGGAATTGGGTGATCGCTCTGAGTGTCGCAGTAAGAGCAGTTATCAAGCGAGTCCGCGACGGAGGCACGGACGACGCTGGCGAGGGTGATTTAGGAGTTGATCTCTCAGGGGAACCGTAGGCGCTGCTGAGGGTTCTGGCGGCGGCGTGGGCGCGGGGATGATGGGGTAACGGCGTAGAACCTCGCGCGGGCGCGGGCGGTAAGGGCAGCGACCGTCGGGTAGGTGGGGAACGGTGGGACAGTAGCGGCAGACTCGAGGCGGGTTGTCGTTGGTAGACGCAGCGGACATAAACGTGGAAGAAGTCGCAGTGAGACCACGCAGAAGAAGCTACAGCTATGGGCGCAAAGAGACTCCCTCGACGCAGCGCAAAGTGTAAAGTGAACTCTGGAAACTGGGGTGGGGATTGATTGATTTTCTACGCAGTACAAGCAACACCTTTTTATATACCCTAAAGACCCTCTCCTAAACCTTTCCTTCTATGTCCTACACCCAAACGCGAGAGCGAGGAAACAGGGTGGCAGAATACTTCCGTCTGCGGAGGCAAAATGTCCAGCGAGTCGACGCCCGGCGGGACACAGCGTTGGTCAACGCGGAGTAGCGGTGCGCGCCCTTGCGCTGAAAATGCGCCAACTGTCACAAGCAGGTGATGAGGCGCCATCCAGGAGTTACACAGCGTGGCGTGATAGGAGTCTTCCTGAAACGGGGTTTGCGCGTCAAGTTTCTTCTACCGTTGGTCCGGCCCGCGTCCAAACACTTGGTGGCTGGCCGGCCCATGCTCCGATGCAAAAGGGGCGTGTCTGTGTGTCAGGGTTTGGTGCGATTCCTCGGCCTCAGATGTTTCCGGCGCGTTGCTGCTCCTTGACAAGTCCTCGGATCCTCGGCAAACTCCTCGTGACCTCGGTGAACTCCTCGTGCCCGCGACACTGGGAAAGTGGAGGGATTTGCCGCTCAGGATGACGCGGGCCGCGCAAATGGCGGGCTGCTGCCGGGTCTCCGCGCCTAGCCAATTTCCGGGCGTATCAGCATGCATCACGGAGGTTCTGTGGTACCGGCCAGTTGGTGATAGCTTCTATTTTACCTGAGTCCATACGGATCCTTGCATTACCAATGATTAAACCTGAGTACTCAACTTGTGACTGTTCAAATTGGCATTTTTCGGGGCAAAGATACAAGTTGTTGGCTTCAAGTTGAGACAGTACCTCATGAACAATTTTCCAATGTTCTGTAATGTCTGAACTGAAGACGAGGATGTCATTTAAGTACACCAAGACCTTTCATTCTGCGATGACATCAGCAAAGATGGAATTCATCATTGCTTGAAACGTGGCCGGTGAATTGGTCATGCCAAACAACATCACCTTAGGCTCAAACAGCCCTCGGTTTGTCACAAATGCGCCCTTCCATTCATCATTCTCCTTGATCTGAATATTATGGTAGCCCCATTGTACGTCAAACTTGGTGAAGATTTTGGCTTGACGAAGCTGATTGGTAATAGTGGGTACCCAAGGAACTGGCTTTGGCACACTTGCGTCTGATGGTTGCCTCCACAATGTCCACACAATTCTTGATCATGTTTGCCGTCTTTCTTCTGGTGCTCCTTAGATCCACATCTGTAGCATCTTCCATTCATTGCTTCATGAAGTCAGCACATGTTTTCTAATTGGGACCAACTTTAGTTGCGTCAATCTTCATAGCGTTGGAATTGCAATGACAGTTGGACAAAAGGAGCCGGTGACGAGGTGGAGACCGGGATAGATGTGAACACGTTGGGGACTGTTCGAACTTGCTCACAAGTGTTTTCCTGACCTCAAACCCAAAGACAATTGTCAATGCTGGTGGCCACATTGATTAGATCAACGAGGGTGACATGGGACCGTGCGGTGTGGACTAGTTCATCCTTGATTGTGGTGCTCAGATGTTCATAAGACACATTTGTCAACTGCTGGCGACACAGAAAGTATCACCAGCAGGCCTATCACGAGGGACGAGGGTCAACGAACCCTTAGACCGAGAGCAGTCAAGTGGGTGAGCAAGTTGCCAGCTATGGAAGTTGTGGCGAAGCTCCACACTGAGAGATAGGGTTGTAGTCATATTTCTCACCAACAGGAGTACAAGAGTGTACACCAGCCTCGTAACTAGTGTGAGTATGCGCATAGGCGGGGGGAATGATGCCGACGAGGGCGGAGTAGAAGATGTGCTGAGGGAATTCAATACCCTTGGAAAGAATCTTTGAGTACAGGTTGTGCGCGTCGTCAAGTAGTTTGTCTATTTTGTGGACAGGACGGCAGAGGGAAAAAAGTTGGAAGATTTTGTTTGCGTCGGACATAGTAGAAGTTGGCTCGAAACGTTCGGAGAGTTTCTCCATTAGCCTGTGAGGTGCCATCTCGTTGAGATAGTTGGCCATCACAGAGTCTGCAATGTGTCCGGCCAGGACGTTGAAGACGGCCCGTTGGACCTCTTGAGGAATGGTAAGACCACCCCTATAGCTGTAGAAGTCGACAATAGTTGACATTGCAGTATCAACGTGGAATTTCCACATCAGCCAGGTATCGTCACCAGTAAGTTTGCCAACATTTGCAAAGGCTTTGTGGACGTCGCCAAGCGACATAGTATACTCCACATCGTGTTTTGGAGGGACAGATAGGAGGGACGACACCGCTCGTGCAGAGTCAGTAGGACCAGATAGTGAGGGGAATGGTGCGTGATAGGCTTTGGGCAGTTTTCCCTGTCGCCTTTCGTGCGCCTCGTCGTCATCCATAGCGTTGTTGCTATTGTCTGACGGTGGCTTAGTAGGGTGACAACGGGCGAAGTTGTTGCAGAGCATCTCGAATGGAGTGCGTCAGCGATCTGAGGGGGGCGCTGAGACTTGACAAGAGGCTGTGATGCGGGCAGATGGTTGTTCGACAACGGCTAAGGGAGTAGGGACATTTGGGGCATTGTCAGCAGGTGCAGGACCTGGGCTACCAGCACGAGAAGCGGAAGACATTGGAGAGTCTTGAGGAGTGGTAGCAGGAGGAGAAGTTGGGGTGGGAGTGAGGACAGGGGTACTCCTGTGAATACAAGGACGACGAGTGGAAGGCCTGGAGGTATCAGCACCTCGGTAGAAGTTGGTTTGGTGTTGTTTGCGCGTAGAACAACGAGGTTGAGACTGATCAGCGGGATCAGAGTTCATCAACTGGTGGATAGTAAGTGCAGAGTGTAGTATGAGTAAGGTAGAAAGCTTGTCTGGTGCTCATAACCTGTTAGAAGGCGATGCAAGTAGAGGAGATCGCTGAGAGAGTGAGACTGAGAGGGATCACACAGTGGGAGTTGGGGATCAAAAGTGCGTATAGTTCATTGATCAAGTGCAAAGTCTATGTACAATAAGCTAGGGCGCTAATACGTTAAGCGTCAAATTAATATAGTCAAACATATTCTCATCACTCGCTATCCCCTTCGTGTTTGCTCCCACACCTGCTCAAACAACAGCTCCCAAGCACATCTCTGCCTGTAGAGGTCCCTACAGGCTGGGGGACTGTAGAATTCATTCAGAATAATGCTGAACATACATGGTTCAGTATGTACATTATTTATTTGAAGGGTATTGAAGCCCTACACCCCCTGATACATGAGAAAGCAGTCAGGAAGACCAGGATGTGCAAGAACCCGGCACAAAGTTTCTTGAAATCAGCTTTGCTCTCTGGTCATTTTCATGTATCTGGGGCTGTAGGGCTTCAATCCTGTCAACTGGTGACCCGACAGTTGCTACAGATTAGGAAAGAGTCAGGGAAGTGGATCAGTGCGCTAGGTTACCATACACGGACATACGGTGATCGGTCACTCATGTATAAAAGGCTTCGTCAGGTACAGGGGTAGGACATCTGTTCCTTACCCTGTACCAGGTACGCACATCAGCGTTGTATAATAAACATCTGTTCCTTACCCTGTACCAGAATGTCTGATTGACAAATCCCCTTCAACTAAAATAATGTACATACTGAACCATGTATGTTAAGCATTATTCTGAATGAATTCTACAGTCCCCCAGCCTGTAGGGACCTCTACAGGCAGATATGTGCTTGGGAGCATGTCAATTTCGCCTTTTCTCACCTTTGTAGCATCTTAGAAGTGTCAGAATTAGTGGCGGGGGAGATGTAATACCTTGTACTATTGCTTTTTAGGGCGCTTTAAATGACTGGATAGGTGCGCCAAGCCCGCGCTCAATGGTTACACAGTGGGAGGGCGCTTTGTACCTTTTGGGAGGCAGGAGGGGAGCAGGTACACTATAATTGGCCCAACCGCTATTCCGCCAGTCGGGCACATTATTTTATGTCTATATACATGGGAAAACATGTTGTTTTTCGCAGGGTTTTGATGTGCGCACGGGAAGGGGGCTCGAAGGGATGAACACACTGTTGTTAGATAGCTACGGAAATACAGGGTTTTATATTATTTTAGTAAAGCGGATAGGTCAAAAAGGGAATGTCAAAACAAGCAATCCGCGCAGAATGACGGAAGGTGGGCGGCGGGAACAAACAGATACAAACAGAAATTATGCGGAAAACCTAAAATAACAACAAAACACTTTCAATGAGATGTGCAATTTATTTTACAAGATGATCCCTTGTGTGGCCACCCATCTCTACTCTCCACGATGTGCAATGCATGGCACCTTCTCCTTTGTCTCAAATAACATGCCAGTGGTTTCTTCACCAATTCTTTGCATATGTATCCAAAATTAATTGAACAAAGCAACTAGACGTTAGGAACAGTACATGCATATACAGAGGGTCAGACACCCCTGTGGCCACTAAAGATCTGGCTACAGTGAGAGATCTATCAAGTAATCATTAAATCGGACTTCATAATCGTATTCTACATACTTAATTACCCTATATAGCCAAAAAGAACTCAGTGAATCAAAGGGGAAGCCATGGACCTATACTATACAGCGCTCATCGTTGTAGACAGCGAGCGCGGGAGCGGGGACATTGCTGGAGATAATCCGCGCGTGATTGATGGGAGATGATTGTGAGCGCAAGGGCGGGAGCACGATGGCTTGGCAGGGACTGATAATCTTAGAGATCTGACTTGTTTCTTGAAGGGTTTATAGAAGGGTGAAAAGCCCAGATTCCCCGCCAATTAGGGGCTGTACTGGTCGTTATGATGGCTTCTCATCAGCCCGTTATTGCGGGACGGATAGGTGGTCATTCAAACATGTAAACGTACTTCCCACGCCACAAAGGCCAGCGCCTGGCTATCTAACGCCCAGGCCGTGCCAGTGCTACTTTTCGCTATCACCTACGACCTTCGAGTCATGCAGTGCTCGTAGTATTTGCTCAGCGACCGAGAAGCTCGCGAAAGGAATCAATAATCATTTTCCGCTGCTTTTATGGACTTCATCGAGTTCCGTCGGCACAAGCAAATTCGAAACACGCGCCGGCAGAGCGACAGGATAAACTTTGTGAACAAAGAAGTGAGTATTCAGCAGCCTATCACGCAGAGCCCTAATTGAGTTCATTCGGATACTACGCTTCCCTTTGGACAGGCTGCTTTGCCCCAATCTTGGCGTCTGAAGCCCGCCGTGCAATTAAAGGCGTACGACCAAGTTGGTCAGGATAGAGCACGCGCCGATAAGTCTGCCTCGCACGTAGTTCAACGGCTTCTCAACCCAAGTAAACCTGCGGCTAGGTTCGTAACCAGCCTCTTGTTTCTCATACCTCGAAGGGCTGTCCACTACACCGTGAGTTGTCTGTCACTGTCTTGCGGTGTCGTCGGTTATCGTTTCGGACCCAATGAGTTTGCCCTTTATAGTAGCTCCACTGACAACACGCGATTGGGTGTGAGTTGGGGGAACGAAGTGGCCTTGACCATAGCTGCGCTGAATGCGCGGTGGCTCTGGGGATGTATATGCCATCTACACATCTGAACTCCACGACATTCATTTCACGTTTTTAATCAGCAAGGACCACCTATGGACTCCTTCTGCAGGTTGGTGCTCTCACAGGTGACTTTGGGTTGCGCGCGTCTCTATTCACTCCGATAACCCTAATTTCTATGTTTCTGACATAACATTCCAGGGTGCTCGGACATCGATGGGCGTGTCGGTAGCAACAAGACGAACGTGTACCGGCTCATGCAGCCGTGATAGAGTCCGCAGAGTCACTGCACACTGTTCATGCCTCCATTCCAGCGGGACTGGAGACATATCATGCCGCTGCGAGGTAAAGGGACACGGTGGACAAGAGCCTATGTATCGGGGAAATTTGTAAGCGATTTCTATGTTTCTGACATTATCTTCCAACTTTCTTCATTCTTGAGTCGGATTGGAACAAGTTCCGTGGTCTTGTGCAGCCACATGTTGCCCACGGCGGACGTCACTTGACGGTGACCTTTTCCATCTGTAAAGTCAGACGCACCGCTAGTGACGGTCTGGTAGCGCGTCCACACATGAGGGAGTGCTTCGCTCTTACATCTTCGCCATTCATGCCTCTCCAAGTTGGAAAATGCTGACCATTCCTTGTTCACCTTAGCCAATGCCAAGGTGTCGTGGCTCCCGCGCCAATACAGCGAAGCCGTTGGGTGTACTCTTACGCGAGGAGCATTGTCTCATGTGCATGGTCTGCAGTGACATGACCTTGACGCTCTCGAGGATATAAAACCAGTTCAGCTCAGCTCACTGGACGGTATCAGCTCTACCGCCACGCTCACTCCTCCAGCGAACCCATATCGTTGTTCACCATGCAACGCCCCGACAATATCGAAACTAACCAGAAGGCCGCCAGCTCCGGGGCTACAGAGCATACTGCCAATGAGCCCGTATTCAGAGTCAAACAACTCCGGTCAATCATAAACGTGCAATACAGCGACAGAGCCCTTACCGACATCAAACCTCCCCCCGGTGCCGGTGTATATCCCATCTTCGGAGCCTCAGCTGTTGCAGACATCACGCAACAAGTGAGTGTTTTTCGTCGAGATCAATACCTTTTCTGGGGCTCAGTGCTGTCTTCTGTGCAGTGGGTATGGGACGACATCAAGAAGACGATCACAAATAAGGCTTCCAAACTGTATGCCCACCCTGAGTCCATTTCAGCTGGCGCTCGCGTCGTGCAGAAGCCACAGGCTTATGAGTGGGATGTCAAAGATGACGACGAGGGGCATTACACGTAAGTGTCTCTCGAAAAAGCGAGGAAACTCAATGGTTGGAGTCGGAGGCAATGCTGAGCATACACCTCGCACAGTATCGGTGTCAACGGCAAAGACCTTTACTGGACTCTCACCGACGGCAGCAACTACAAATACGTATGTATACCCTCACCAGTTGCAGAGATGGTACATGTTTTTTGAACCTGCTCTTCTAGGTCACCTTACAGCAGCTCCCAACCAACCAGACGGGGAAGTGGGAATTCGCTGGGTAATAAGAGATGATGGCCCGGGGAGAACGCGACGTTCTTGAATGCTCCGCTCTGTCTTGTGCCTGAGATCGATCCATTCGCATCGTGTTTCCCGTTCTGGTTGCGAGCGTCACTGCAGTTGGTCTAGTCTGCGGTGGTTTCCATGCCCGATCGAACGTTCTGTTTTTTTTTCCGTCACATAAACCCAGAAAAGCCCCGCACATCGTTTCTACTTCTCCTCCAGAAAACCTTAGAAAAATCTACGTACATTCCTGCAATGCATATGGCGAATACTCTTGTGTATATCGAGTTTGACTTGGCAAGAGGTGATTCCTGCCTCCTTGCCCTGACGTCTGGAACACTGTCATGCAGTGTTACTATTACCTGAAGTCTATCGATGAAGCAGACTTCGTCGATAGACTTCAAAGTTGAGACAGCATTTTCAGCACGACGACTATGAATACGTCACAATGCAGGCGGTGCTGACTGCGGCGTACGTGACAGCGCTATCCGCATTGTGGTGTTGCAGTAGCCATGGTACATGATGATCAACGCATTACAATACCGATCTATAGCTCTACACACAATGACTCGAAAGTCTACGTGTTTAGAGAGTATGCTGACCGTGAGAGTGAGTTATACCACGTAGCTTCGCTGAGGAAAGCTTTGCGTTGATACAAGTTTTGGAGGGTGACTTGTAGTAGTGGCCGCTGATACTGTGATACAAGCACCTGGCAGCCACTTAGCCTCTATATATGTACACGTCATATTTTATCTGAGAAGCACATCGATAGAAGGTGCAAATTTTCCATTCCCACGCAATATTCTTTGTTGATATCCACGTCTAACGCGCAGTGATATGCATGCACTCAGGCTGGCAGCTCTGTTTGCGATCATTTCCTCTCGATGTCCACGACACTGCAGCCAGAGTTGCTTTAAAAACTGCGAGATGATACTTGTCGATGTCGTGCGCAAGACTAACGCTTTGCAGCCTCGATCCGACTTGAACACGCTGAGGATTAGTACCGGAGATCCCGACAACTTGCAGTAGATCTACAGCACATTCAGACACAGCGTGCTCGTTTGACAAAAGATGGTTTGGATAGGTCCAGCGGCGTAAAATATGATGAGCAGAAACGACCGTCTCTATGGCTCTATGGTGGGACGATGAAGCAAATTCCTTTGTCATGGACATACAATTGCCGTATATCAATTAGTATATACTATTACACACAACTCTGAACGGGAATCCAATTTGAAGATTCAGCACATGTCTGTCAAGTCAGCCACACTCCTGCCTTCATATTGTGCGCTGCAAGAGCATCCACTTCATCACCAAGTCTTTCATATGCGCGTCCAACGACGCCTTGCAATCCGGACAATCAACGGCTTTGATGAGTCCCAGGATCATCACCTCGAGCCGCGATCGTGACAAAGCTGGAGAGGCCGATATAAACACCTTCGCCCCTGCTAATTGATACGACCTGCACACGACCTGCGTCTGCTCGACCGAGCAGTGTGGCTTTTCGACATGTGGGAAAAGCCTCGCATCCAGTAGCTCCCTGAGCGTGTCCATCCGTAACATGTGCAAGTGATAGAGGCGGTGAAGGTAGAATGTACCCATCTTGTTTGCCGAGTGCTGCGGCATGTGGTGTAGTTTGATGGGTAGAGTATACGACGATGCAGCCACTGCGAGATCTTCGAGGCCATTTGACGCTGCGAGCGCGTAGGTGTCAATGGACCGGATGGGTGCGTGGTGGAGAAAGGTGTTGTTGAGGGGTGTGCCACGGGCTAGGTAGCGTGACAGCGAAAGCCCATACTTTGAGAGGACTGGAAGAGAGGCGGCGAGGACTTCGAAAGGGACATTGAATTCATCGCAGGGCAGGTCATATGTACAATGCAGAACGATGTTGATCACGTCCGAATGGTCTGGGACGATGAACGTGAGGGGGCTTTCCGGTAGAGGCTTTGCATTATATGGTAAGAAACCAATGAAGTTGTTGAATGAGGCTGCGATCAGCCTATGGTAGTGAACGGCAAAGAAGATATTGTCTGTCGA
>JABYQR010000712.1:0-10952 GCA_022592445.1 Cytidiella melzeri | reverse complement strand
GCCGTGTACTCAGGAACCGTCTTTTTTGCCTTGCCACAGCTCCCTTGAGCTTGGCCTTAGCATCCACCATTTCGTCAACTGGTTCAAATCGTGCTTTGAACGCCGCCTTGAAATTGTCCCAATCACCATTGAATGCCATTTGATGGCTGGCAATCAAATCCATGTGGGGTGTAGCCCAAACTGCTGCATCCTCGGTCATAAATGACAGGGCCGACGAGATCCAGAGATGGTCTAACCGGGTCTGACCACCTTGGGCATTGTACGGCGACAGCTTCTCATTAAACTGTGCGTACATTGAGAAGGCAGCTAGAAAGCGACGCACGTCACTACTTGCGTTGCCCTTGAAACTAGCGGGTTTCTCTACAACCCTTTCCCGTGACCTGTTGTTGACCGGTTGCTGGTTTTGAACCAGCGCTGTGATGGCTTGTGTCAGCTGTTGCTGACCGAGGAGTAGTGCGTGCAGAAGCTGTTCTGCAGTGGGAGGTGGAGATGATTCTTGTGCAGGGGCCGGGGTAGCTGCCCTGGAAGCATGTTGGGACACGTTGGTGGAGTCCATCTGGTACTGTTCCTGCGTGAAGGTTCGATCGAAGTCTTCTTCAGGTTCCGGCAGGGGGGGAAGAGATTCAATGATGCGATCCTCTTGCCAATGATGAATGGGCCGGTACTGATTTGCAAAACGACCCGGATATGTAATTCCGTTGTAACGGTTTGGACACGGCTGTACTTCGCAGAGTTGATGTCCTTCTTCAGTATCGTAACACTCGTCTCTGACTGTTTCGTGGTTGAAGGCGTGCGGATAATGTTCACAGGGGAGGTGATCTCTGGACCAGATACTGCTATTGGGACTTTGGGAAGCCACACTGTATTCTACTTAAAACGAGATGAAGTACTCGTCTGCCCAGACTTTGTCTACTGCTTTGAGCACTTGTTCGTAGTTTCTCCTTAAACCCGTGAAACTGATTTTCCCAATTGCCTTTAATCCCCAATCCAGCAGCTGCCACTCACGATGAGTGATGACAGGGGCTCGGGTTGGTAATTCCTCTAGAAGCTTCTCTAGCTTCTGTTTCTCCTGCTCAAACTGACGCTTCGTATCTTTATGAAGCTGGTGGTATTTGTCGATGGTGGGGAGAATCAACAGACGTTGGAGGGTAGCGGTGAGCTTGGGAGTGAAGATACCACGAAGGTCTTCAACAGTATGCTTGCGGAAGTCAATGAGGGTCGGCTTAGCCGCTATGAGGGCTGCGCTAGGGTTGGTAGCGGGCCGGGCTGTGAAGCGTTCTGCTAGAGAGGGCTTCTTAGGAAGGTTTGCTAGAGCCTGTGCTCGTTCGCGTGCGGTGCGGGCGGCGAACTCTTTGGATTCTGTGCGGAGTTTCTCAAACTCCTCTGCTGTGGGGAATCTGTGTGTGAGGGCAGAACCCTTGGGTTTACGACGACCGACGTAGGAGGCAATAGCCTTGAGTTCCTTATCCGTGTATTTGTGACTCTGGCCACGTGCGTGCTCTGCGTCGAGTTGATCAAACACAGCCTGAGGTAAGGCGCGATGGATCTGGACTTCTCGACGTGCTTGGTTCAGATCCTTGTGCAAAGGATCTGGACGAGCAGTAAAATGGGAGTGGGATTCTTTCGGCACTAAGAATCAACCACGGAAAGTGAACGAGTTAGCGATCAAGCACGTCAAGACGGACGGCGATGGCTTACTATCAAACGTAGGGGGGAATAAACTTTTTAAAACTGGGGGACAGGAAGGCTTGATCCAAGCTAAGGGCAGTTGTGCCGGTAGCTGTGTGGTATCTTGACCTAATGTCGCGGAGCGACTGCTGCTATACTGCTAAACCCTAAACAAGGGTGGAGTAGATGGTGGTGGAAAAGGAAAGGGATCTCCAACGACGACAACAAGGTCAGAGTCAATGATGAGCAGGCAAGCAGGCACAGAGGCTGGATACTGGCAGTGCAAATGACGAAGTTAATATCATGCTTATACTAGGTTACATTGAGTAACTCACCTGGCAGTGCAAATGACGAAGAGGTCAAGATGCAGAACCAGGGAGGGTAAGGGGTACTATATATACTGTGTCTGGATGGTCTGTGCACCAGTTCCCACACTAGGGACTGGAGTAACTGTGGGACTGGAGTAACAATAGAACAATAAGGAACCCGGGTAACTGTCAAGGACCGGAGTAACTGTAAAGGACCTGAGTAACTGTCAAGGACCAGGGTACATAGAACAATAGGACTAGAACAATAGACAATAGAACAATAGAATCAGGAACAATAGAACAATGGGAACTGGGGGAATCCCTAACAATAGACGGAAGACAATAGGACAATAAGGACTGGGGGAATCACTGGGGAATCCCTGGGGAATCCCTATCAATGGAAGTTGAACAATAGAACAATAGCCTAGGTTGATCTGGAACCGCTCCAGATTGAGTCTAGGGTTTGGGTCTGGACTATTGATAAATAAGGCAGGATGTCACGTGACCCGGGTTAGGGTTAGGTCCGGTAACACTCCTAGCCGGAAAATAAGCGCTCTAGATAGGCGCCTAAGGCTGTAAACTGGTGACATTATTGGAAAAATCCGGTCTCTGTTGGACTATCCATGTCAGACCGAAGACTTGAAGTCAATCAAGGTCAGCATCGGTGCCATATTGCTTAAAGTAAGGAGTTTTGTAGTTAAGTATAGTACGAGGAGAACGATTGTACACATACATCGCGTATAATGCAGCATACCACCATAGTCGATTTGGTAAAGATGCAGTATGCAGGTTTACTCGAATCAAGTTCATAATAGTTTGATGTACACGCTCAGCAACACCATTTCTCTGAGGAGTATTGTGTACAGTAAGACATAGTATAATTCCTTGAGTTTTCAAGTAAGCAGTCATAGCTTTACTGGTAAAGACACCGTTGTTATCGGCTTGAAGTATCTTAACACGAATACCATATTGCGTCAAAAGTTCAGTAGAGAAAATGACCCATTGAGTATAGGCGTCATCTTTAGTAACTAGTGGTGCAAGTACCAACCATCTAGTAGCATCGTCGACGATAGTCAACCAGTATTTATGTTTACCAGTAATCGACGCTGTGGGTAGAGGCCCAAAGATGTCAATATGAAAGTGATCTCCGAAAGCTTCAGCTAACGATGAAGAACAAAGTTTAGGTACGGTATTGCGATGGATATTGTTAAGTAAACAATCCCCGCACGGAGTTTCAGTATGGTCAGTTATATGATCAGTAATGATTGACGAAGTTTGAAGCAGTTTCTTGATCATGAAGTAACTGAGATGACCGAGTTTTTTATGAAGTTCAAGTAAAGTAATGCCAGTTCTATGCACGCTTGCTAAAGAAGTCACTTGAGTTGATGATAGCGTGTATAAATCATTTAATTTTCTAACAACAGCCACACAAGTCGAGTTTGAATTGTATATAGTACAGAGTCCATGATAGAGCGTAAACCGATAATTAGAGTCCAATTTTCCAACACTGATTAAAGTAAAAGGTAGTGTTGAGTTGAAGTAGACGTTCTTCAGCAAGAGTTCAGTAAGCTTACCACTTTCCTGTTCCACCTCGAGTACCATGTCACCAGCGAGTTTCAAAACTAGTTGTTCTGAGTTGGCAACAGTCAGTACGATAGTTGGTACGGAGTGGACATTGAAAAGTAAGTCTCGATACGGCGTACAGTGTATAGTCACGCCAGTATCAAGAATATGTATCGACTCGTCTGTTGACAAAGTCGCATACAGCGGAAGTAGAGTAGGGAAAGTAGTAGTAGTAAGCGAAGTACTTACGTGCATAGTGACGTCGGACTCAGAGAGAGCCGACACCCACGCGCTCTGGTTGCAACGAGGAGTAGAGGTCGACGGACCAGCGACGGTGGGAGTAGTGACGACAGCGGCGGCAGTGGCAGCTTTGCCCTTGGCACCAGCAGCGACGGACTTTCGGGTAATACCCTTCCTCTTCATTGCCTCCTTAGACTTCTCTGTCCAGGGCGAAGGGCAGGTAGGCGTCGTGTGGCCTGTCTTGGCGCAGTTGTAACACTTCATCTTTGAAGTGTCACGGACAGACTTCTCCTTAGAGTAAGGAACAGCAGCTGCACAAGCGGAGGAAGTGGCTTTTGCTGGACATTCGACGTTTGTTGACTGCTGGCGACGCGGCAGATGAACCACCAGCAGTCCTATTGCGAGGGACGAGGGTTGACGAACCCTTGGACCGAGAGCGGTCAAGTGGGTGAGCAAGTCGCCAACTATGGAAGTCGCGGCGAAGCTCAACACTCAGAGAGATGGGGTTGTAGCCGTACTTCTTGCCCGCAGGAATACAAGAACGCACGCCAGCCTCGTAGCTAGCGCAAGTATGCGCATAGGCAGGGGGAATGATGCCGACAAGGGCGGAGTAGAAAATGTGTTGAGGGAATTCAATCCCCTTGGAAAGAATCTTTGAGTAAAGATTGCGCGCGTCGTCGAGTAGTTTGTCCATTTTGTGGACAGGACGGCGGAGGGAGAAGAGTTGGAAAATTTTGTCTGTGTCCGACATAGTAGAAGTTGGCTCGAAACGTTTGGAGAGTTTCTCCATGAGTCTGTGGGGTGCGGTCTCGTTGAGATAGTTGGCCATCACAGAGTCCGCGATTTGTCCAGCCAGGATGTTGAAGACGGCCCATTGGACCTCTTGAGGGATAGTCAGACCACCCCTGTAGTTGTAGAAGTCAACAATGGTCGACATCGCAGTATCGACGTGAAACTTCCACATCAGCCAGGTATCAGGACCTGTGAGTTTGCCAACGTCTGCGAAGGCTTTGTGGACGTCGCTAAGCGACATGGTATACTCCACATTGTGCTTTGGAGGCACAGAAAGGAGGGATGACACCGCTCGTGTGGAGTCATTAGGGCCAGATGGCGAGGGGGACGGTGCACGATGGGCTCTGGGCAGTTTGCCCCTTTGCCTTTCGTGCGCCTCGTTGTCGTCCATAGGATCGTCACTATCGTCTGGCGATGGTTTAGTGGGATGACGACGGGCGAAGTTGTCACGGAGTGTGTCGAATGGAGTGCAACAACGATCAGAGGGGGGTGCTGAGACTCGTTGTGATGCCGTGATGCGGGCAGTGGGATGGTCGACGACAGCAGAGGTAGTAGGAACGTGATCAGAAGGTGCAGCAGAAGGTGCAGGACCTGGGGTACCAGCGCGAAAAGCGGAAGATAGGTTAGGTTAGGTTAGGTTAGATAGATGGGGTTGGACCCAATGGAGTGGTAACAGAGGTATGGAAAGGCCGAGGGTTGAACCAAGGCAATGGTAACCAATCGGAGTTAGGTCCGAGATTTGAATGAACACAAGGAGGCAACCAATGACATAATAGTCCGTGTTGAACGGAGGCAATGTGGATCAGGGAATGATGGAGGAAGGACGAGTTGGATTGTCAAGGCAAGTGTAAAGAAGATAACTAGTTATCAAGATAATCAAAGGAGTGAAGAAACATAATAGGGTGTGAAAACTGTTCGTAACAACAGCAACCTGAAACTCGTCCACTTTTAGGTGTCGCATTCCGTACTCTTGCCATATGCAGGCTGTTTCCCGCCGCTCACATTTGCCTTTGCTGAGCCGAGATGTCTAGAATTCTGGCAGTTGTTCTCTTGCTGGACCTAGTCGGAGAAGGCTAAAGATAGCAGAGGTAACATAGCTATATAAACCGTCCATTTGTCATATTTTCTCAGAAAATAGCACCCCTTCAGAGTTTCCCCTTTTCTTTTGTGACTGTGTTAAGCTACCTGCAGCTGCATTCCTATCACTGCAATTTTTCCTACGTTTATGTCTGCTGAGGCTGTGACTCATTTCATTCCCCAAGTTTGTTGCTACTGCCACACTGTTCCTCACTTACCGGATGGTTGTTGTCCCTATTGCTATCTTATTCCACCAGCACCAATGCCTCCACCCGAGCTCCCTGTAGAGCCTTCTGTCTCTTCTGAGAGATTGCCAACCAAATCACCCTAGTCAGCAAGTTCTGTTGCCTCTGTAGCGGAATCGCTTGAAAACTGCTCCTACTGCAATATGCAAAGCAACTATCCTCCTCCACTGCAAACCGGTCCTTTCCTCAACTGCAATTGTCCCGTTGCCCCACATCCCAACTGCTGGCTCTCTCTTACATTCAAGAAAGAGCACCACGAGTGCAAACACATTCAGTTTAATCTCACCAGCATCCCCAATGTTGTTGTTGGACACGCATTTGCATGCAACACCCATTGCCAATCCAGTGGAGTTGTCTTCCACTACCAACCCCGCAATCCCTCCTCTGACTCTGACTAAGTCCCGCTGCTGTCATTGCCACTGTAACACATCGACATTGACTCTTCCTTTCATCCCCAGCATAAAAGTGCACGTCTTCTTGTGTATTGATCATCCGGGTTACCATTGGGCTCGCATGGATATTAACGGTTTGTCTTATCACCTTACCTAAAGTGTTTTGTTTTGGACAAGTAGCACCTTACAACCTTCTAGTTTCATTTTTTTACTGTGTTACTGAGACTGTGTTTCTACTTCACTGTGTCGAGCTTACTGTGTTCTCTTTCATTGCATCGAGTTTATTAAAGCCCTTCTCCTTCACTGCGATAGTGTTGTTTTGCGTTTCCATTCAATCCGTGTCTTAGTTCCAATATCTAGATTACATGTGTTTTGCGTCAATCCCACCTGCACACCAACTCCTCGGTTCCATCACGAGTTTCATTGCAACTCTTTTCCTCGTCGGGTTAGAACCCCAGTAGCAACTTTGAGTTTACAAACTTTACTTTGTTTTCTTGTCGTCCCGAGTTGCACTAGGTTTAGCTAGGACTCTTAAGCCACCTTGCATTTACTACAAACACATTTGCGCTCTAAAAACCTTTCACTTCTTTGCCACTTTGTGGGTGGTTGTGTTGTCTTTAGGGTTATTGTTCGTCTCAGGGTATGTCTCGGTCCCTCATGAGTGTTTCAATAAGGACTTTGCTGAAGATGTAAAACTGCTCACCATTCTTACAAAGAAGGATTGACCCTGGATGTGGAAAGATGCTTCAGGAATAGGCCATCCAAAGTCTGGCCCAGCTGACAAGCTGTGGCATCCAGTAGCCTTCTACTCAAAATCACTCAATGTCCATGAATGTAACTATGAGATTTGTGATAGAGAGTTGTTGGCTATTATCTGCGCCCTGGAAGAATATTGTTAACACCTGGAGGGACATTGGATTACGGTGATCTCTACTCTATAAGAGAGTCTGGACCCTTCACGGGTTACCTTTGCAAATCATTTCTGACCGAGGTCCACAATTTGCAGCAGATTTATTCCAGGAATGGTGTAAAATGCTAGGGATAAAATCTACGATGACTACCGCATATTGTTCACAAACTGATGGTCAAACTAAACAAGTTAATCAAACGCTCGAACAGTATCTGCGTTGTTACGTCGATCAACTACATGACGACTGGGCTAGACTGCTCAGCTCAGCTGAGTTTGCATACAACAATGCTGGAGATGCCTCCGCCAGACATCATCAATGGAGAAGCCAAAGTTGTGACAGACAGGTTGTGCCCAAAAGCTTTGGTATCACATACGCTGGAAAGGCTACAGACCAAACAATGACACGTGGGAACCTGTGAAGAATGTCACACATGCTCAAGAAGCAATCAAGAGATTCTACAACAATCATCCCCAATCTATTTACTCAGCTACAATCTACTGTGTATAAGTTATGAACAACAAACTGAAGATCATCCATGATCCAATGACACAACCGAGGAGGGTACAGACTAAACTACCATCAGTAATGAGGTGATAACTCTGTCAGGAACATCGGTAGAAGCTGCTAGAGTCACTTGGAACTGCTTAGGCACCCTCTTGACAACGGTGAAAAGTAGACTCAATGACCAAGGTGTTTGTTCAAAAACTCTTTGCACGGAGTTCAAAGCAAGAAGGGGGGGGGGTAATGTCACAGATTTTTGATGTTTCTATAAGACTTGCCTTACCAGGCAACGGTATTATTGGCAATATTTAAGCGCTTATCTGGCACTTATCAGGTGCTCATTCCGGCACTTATTCTCAGTGCCTATCAATTGATGCGCTGATGCGCCCTCTGTCTCTGAGGCGCTGATGCGCTTCTTTCCTTATCTGTGTATCACATGATAGAACTCTCTCAAACCTTATGGAACATGCTGGAACTATAATGTCATAGTGTAGAACATTCTAGTTGATGATGTCATAATCCTTACAACCTTCTGGAAAAGTCTAGCCTTGGGACTGGCTCATGTGGTCAGGACATGGGGACAATTGCTATTGGTTGATTATTGAAGTGGCACCACTAGGGATTGGGCATGCTCAGTCAGGTAGATTACTTCACTCAGTCATGTAGGTATTAAGGGTCTTAGGGTAGTACCTGGGGTCCTCCCCTTTATGTATATAAGGAGGCACTCCTGAGGGCATATCCCCTCAGTCTTATTCACTCTGTTAATCAAGGACTACTTAGTACAAACAAGGATTTTGCTCACCACCACTCTTACTCTTTATCTTACCACATTCGCCTCAAGTTAACCAACTTATTTGGTGAGTGTAGCATTACTGTTACATTGTCCACTGTGTGTCCCTAGTTGTTGTATCAAACCCTCATCTCTACATGAGGGTTGTGCCCCAATGTCTGAGCTGTTTGAATCATTTGAACATGTCTGTTCTACCAAGCTTGTGGTTCTGACCAATAGGGACCTGTGCAGAAAGAGAGAAAAACCTTGACATAGGACTTGCGTGACACTTTTGGGTCCTTCACCTAACCCTGGTACAGGTTAGTAGTACAGCCCAGAACAGCATATATACTCTGATAAGACTGAGAGCACAACATTTCAGTGAATCTGCCTTTAAGTGTAAACAGTTATAATGTCTGAGTTAAATTGCTAACACTTTATACTGGCTCATAACATTGTGTGTTTGAGCTAATAGCATACAGTAATTCTGCAAGGTGAAAACAGCAGTGTACACTGAGCCCTGTTGATACAATTCCTGAAGAATGAAGAAGAATTGTTCCAGTGTGCTCCAGCACATTGATGCCTTTTCAGATGTGACCTTTTTGTCCCCCAAAGCGTGGGAATTTGATGGCAGAATACAGACAGCAATAGTGTCAACGACAAAACAATGAATAAAGCTGATGGCAACACACTGGCCTTGTTATGAGCCCTTTATAGCTTTGTATCAGATCACTTTTGCAATCAAAATGCAGTGTTTAATTTTACACTGCATATGGGTACTAATATGTACATATAATACACCATTGGATAGCCCTTTCTTGCAGCAACATCCTGGTACAAACACCCTGTCAATTGAAGTGAAATTGAGCAAGTTATGGCCAGTCTACTGATAAAAGTCATCCAGACTCAGATTCAAACTCCACTCCTGCTGGCAAATGAAGTCAAATTCTGGTCAGGTACATGTGCAGCAATCTACAGACATTGCTTGCTCTCTGAACAAGGAATACAATTAAAAGACAGGCCACACATTGCATTGGCTCAGAGCAAGAATTACCAGTACTTTGGGAGCTAACTACAAACTCTCTCCCCCTACATTCTTGGACAATGTAATTTTGTGGCTGTGTTAGTAGTGAGTACTGTATATGATTGTTCCACAAAGTTTCACAACTGTTAGTTGCCTTCTAAGCAGGAGCCACAATCAGAACACCCCCTGTGGCAGTTCAAATGGGGCTGAAGCAGTTCAGACATCAACAGGATGTGGTTGCATCAGCATAAAGCACTGCCTTTGATTCCTCCATACAGTTTCACAGCCACCAGTTGCTCTATAAGCAGTAGTTACAATCAGAACACCCACTGTGGCAGTTTAAATGGGGCTGAAGCAGTTCAGACATCAACAGGATGTGGTTGCATCACCATAGAGCACTGCCTTTGGTTCTTCCACAGTTTCACAACCACTAGTTGCTCTATAAGCAGGAGTTACAATCAGAACCCAGCCTGTGGCAGCTCCAATGGG
Organism: Cytidiella melzeri; assembly: GCA_022592445.1. Lineage (NCBI taxonomy): Eukaryota > Fungi > Basidiomycota > Agaricomycetes > Polyporales > Irpicaceae > Cytidiella > Cytidiella melzeri. The sequence goes on along the minus strand of JABYQR010000712.1, from coordinate 973 downwards.
GGTGAGGCAGTGCAGACATCAACAGGACACATGGAACATGTTCTAGCAATTGATCTAATGAGACACCCTCAAGCCCTTCATTCTTGAAGCAAGTAATTTTCTAAAATCAGCAGTGAACACAGCACAAGATTAATGACAAGATAGATCAAGCCTCTTGCTATCATTGGTGACTACCTTCATCAATGTGTATCTCCTTTTATGCAACCAAACTTGTCAATTGTAGTACAGTCACTGTATCCCAGATCAAGTTGCCTATCAAAGGTGTCACCAACAGTAAGTGCCTGTACTACAGCCAATATTCATGACCAGATGGCTTGGCAAGATCCTTACCAGGAACAGAGTTGTTGACTGGGGTTCTTTTTGGTAACAAAGTCACAGGTGCAATTAACTATTTCACGCTATATAATTTATTCAATTGGCTATCAATGCCATAATCACTGCTCCTGCAGTTTACCAAGTTTTCTCTAGATTATTTAACATAGTTCAACACCATTTAGAAGAAGACACATTTCAAACGATCTTTATCTCCATGCTCCACTCCACAAACTTGTTTTAATTCTGTACCAACACCCCTTGTTGCACTTTAAACAATACAGCACAGTCCCTCTTCTTTCATGAATGATTGTGTGCTCCAGTGAAGACAAACCACCAACTTACTAAACATTACTCATTGAAGAAGCTATTCCCAACAAAATTACTTGTTTAGGCTGCTACCAGCACCAAGTTTACTGACAAATCTGGCTCAAAAGTAATATTTCATTCAATCTTCACGAATTGTACTTGCCGCTTGCCGGCCTTGCTAACGCTAGTTGTCTCAGGGGGAGAATCTGATGGTGGTGTAAGCACTGTGGGAGGGCATGGCAGCCATCTGATGGTAGTGCAAGTATGTACTTTGAAAGGAGGGGACAGGGTTGATGTGATGCCAGGCTGTACATGTGAGTACTATGCTGAAACTTATCCTATAACTCTTGCT
>JABYQR010000711.1:0-10992 GCA_022592445.1 Cytidiella melzeri | reverse complement strand
TGACGCTTGTACGACGACCAGATGCATCACGCAAAATTGTGAAATGCAAATGGGTCTTCACCATAAAATCTGATGGTCGATATAAAGCGCGTCTTGTTGCAAAAGGATTCACCCAAGTTGAAGGAATTGATTATCAAGAAACTTTCTCACCAGTCGCACGTTTTGAATCCATACGCATGCTACTAGCTATAGCTGCACTCGAAGATTGGGAAATCGAGGCATTGGATGTGAAAACAGCTTTCCTTTACGGCGAACTGGATGAAGAAATCTATATGGAACAACCAGAAGGTTTCGTGGAGAAGGGAACGGAGAACCATGTTTGTTTGCTTAAGAAAGCCATTTATGGACTTAAACAAGCTTCACGAACATGGAATATCAAAATTCATAACACTCTGATAGAATTAGGCTTTGACCGGATTCATTCAGATGCTGGTGTTTACGTGTATCGGCAACAAGGGGGGAATTTAATTCTCATTCTATATGTTGACGATATATTTCCGATAGAAAATAGTAAACTTGCTATGTCTGCACTTAAGAAAAATCTTATGGATCGCTATGAGATGCGTGACTTAGGAGAAGCTAAGCTTATTCTAGGCATGCATGTGCAGAGAGATCGTAAAGCTAAAACGATTCTACTTGACCAAGAGTCGTATATTCAAGAGGCTTTAAAACGATTTAATATGGCAAATGCTAATCCTGCTCGGACACCATTACCTTCAGGTGCTGTACTACAGAAAGCAGACTCTGACTATAAAGCAGATTCTGGTTTACTGAGACAGTATCAAGCGTTGATTGGCACGCTTATATATGTTATGATTGGTACTAGACCAGACATTTCATATGCAGTCATACGTCTTTCACAGTACATGTCAAATCCAACTGACCACCATTATAAATCAGCTAAATATATACTGAGATATTTGCTTGGAACGCAGTCCTATGCGATCAAGTATAATGGATCAAGTAATGCTGGTATTATTGGTTATTCGGATGCAGACTGGGCTGAGAATAAAGACGATAGACATTCGACAACAGGATATGTATTTCTTTTGGCTGAAGGAGCAATTTCCTGGACTTCTAAAAAGCAGAAAACCGTTGCTCTATCATCAATGGAATCAGAATACATGGCCTTGTGCGAAACTTCCAAGCAATGTTATTGGTTACGCACCGTGCTCAAAGAATTGGATTTAAAACAGCAAGAGCCTACCATTCTATGCTGTGATAATCATGGTGCTATTTACTTCACCAAGAATCCAAAGATTGAGTCACGCTCAAAGCATATTGACATTCGATATCATTATGTTAGAGAGTTTGTCGAAAATAAGAATGCCGAACTATATGCAGTTCCAACTGAAGAACAGATTGCTGATATCATGACAAAGTCATTGGCATTTCAGAAGCAATCATACTTCAGTGGGAGATTAGGTCTAATTGATCTAAACACTCACTAATGTAACGGTTAAGTGGGAGTGTTAAAACTATATAATATAATAATATGATATGATATGTAGTTACCCACGCCTTATTACAAGGACGTTTTAGGTAGCAGAGTTCCCACAGTCTTAGTATGGGAATTATGCAGCCGTATATGGAAACTATAGTAGTAACCATCACATTAGCTGAGACGTACAGATATGGGTTGTAGTAATACTATACATATATGTACGCCTGTGTTCTAGTAGCATAGGAAATGACATGGAAAGCACATATGACTCCAGAGAATGCCTAAAGCATACATCTGAGGACAAGTACTAGCATGAGTCATTTACTCATTATGTACGCCTCTGGTACAAGTGCTGAGCCTAGTCATACAATGAGTCATGCATGAGTCATGCACTCATAGCATGAGTCATGCATGAGTCATGCACTCATAGCATGAGTCATGCATGAGTCATGCACTTGGTAGTACAGTAGAATAGCTGAAGTAGACATGTATAGTAGTCGCTTACATAAGTAGATACAGACATGTATATAAGCAGAGCTGCTGAAGCAGCAAGAATAATAAGACTCATCTTCGAAGCTTAACAGCCTCTACCCCTCGCACACATATTCCACTTTGTTAAAAGCGCCCAGCATCTCTTACCCCACAAGTTCACCATACGACCACATTTGAACTTTGCCTCCGTTCGAGCTTTGCCTCCACTCTCCCTTAGGAATCCAAGACATCTCTCAGCTTGGTCCGTCGTTTCTGTTTCCCCAGATGATTTTTCTTACTGATAAACTGGCAGGTGTACCCATTTCCTCCTCGCTACTATCCTCTAAGTCACACAGTGACCCCAGTCCTACCAGTCTCAACCAATGGCTCCCAGCACGCGCAAACAACAACAACATAGTGATAAGAGGGCAAGTGAGCAAGACAGCAATGCCGGGAGCAAAAACGAGTCAGACTCCAACAAACAAGAAGAGCGCGGTACCTCCGCCTCTGCCACTGGCACAAAGGGATCCAAGGAAGATCAGAAACAGGCTTTTGATTTGAAGTGGAAGGTCGGTGAACGGTCTGATGAGCAGATTCTTGGTAAGTCTCTTCCGCTCACTTTTTGTGTACCCGCTGATCTGTTATGTGCAGAGCTCCAGAGCAAGAACTGGCGTTCAGCTGCTTACCAGCATTTCTGCAGCCCTGAGCTCACAACAGGTGACAACGGCGAAGTGCACTATTGCTTCATCTGCAAAAAGCAGTAAGTCGCTTGGGTATCACTCACTGGTCTGTTAATGACCTTTTTTCTCAGCCCCAATTCAACGCCAGTTCTACGTGTTTGCTGGGATACTTCGACAGGAAATTTGAAGCGGCACATCAACACTTGTGACAGGAACATTGCTCCACCTGGACAAGGAATAAAACAACTGGGCTCACGGCGCAGCGTATAGTAAGCCCCGCATGCGCTTTTTGTGCGCAGTCTGGGTTGCACGTTGCCATTGGCCCTACCTCATCATTCAAGACCCAGAACTACTAGAGATTTTCTGCATGCTCTATTCTCGTGTTGAGGTCCCCCATCCAACCACGCTATCACGCAATGTGCGAGAGATTTTCCACATCACCCGTGTGAATGTAGGGCATATTCTCCAGGTAATGCTGACACTTTTGCTATCCAATAGGTACTAATTTGATATAAACAGGTGTATCAAGGACGGCTTCACCTTTGCTTGGATGGATGGACGTCTCCAAACGTCATCTCGTTTCTTGGAGTAACTGTGCATTGTGTTGTGGAGGGACAGATGCATATGTTTATCCTTGACTTCATCAAGCTATCCAAAGGTCACACAGGCAAGTATCTTGGAAAAGAGCTGACTGAATGCCTGAAGCAGTACGGCATTCAAACAAAGGTAAGATTTAGCAATGTGTCGAGATTGGCTTTTACCCATTGCACCATAGATACTTGGCATTACTGCCAACAATGCTTCAAACAATAATACCCTGGTCATGGAGCTCAAATCCCTTGGTGGGATAAATGGTGTTACGACACGCATCCGGTGCTTTGCGCACATCATCAATCTTGCTGTGAAGGTGAGTTTTTATTGGCTGTGATGTGCTATGCTATGCATATCTTACACAAAACAATAGGCAATCATCTCTGGCTTCACAAAGACAAGGCGAGTGGCTATTTCTGCTCTCGAGGAAGCCAACAATACCAATGAACAGGACAATGACAGCAACAACAACAAGCTCAGCGAAGAAGTGTTGATGAGGACAACAATGACGAAGCTACAGACAATGACACGGAGACAAGGCTCGACGTGACAGACAGGGACACGAAGTGGATATCGACGAGGAGGTGGTGGCAGGCGTGTAGCACAATGCTCTCACCAGCTATCAGACTTTATACAAGTTATCTAGCCCAGTAAAGACCAAGTTAGTATTGGGTACTACTAGCTATGTAGTACAGGAGGGGTTTGCTTACCTAGCCCAGTAAAGACCAAGAGGTCGAGATGGGGGCTAGGAGCGTACATGTAGCTGCTTATATAGACTTCAGGGACCTGCGCACAGACCATGTTGAGGGCAGGCTTTGCAAGAAGCCATGTGAACGAAGAACAAAAGAACTACCTAAAGGAGAACAATAGCTATTGTCTAGACCTTGCCAAGAACTCTACCCATGAGAGAATCTATCTAAAAGGAGACCAACTATTGTATTCCATTCCCACACCTGGGAGAACATCCTTCCATAAAGAGAACAATAAGGAAAGAACAATAAGGAGCCCATGTGGACAGTATCTATGACGTCAAACCCTAGCTATGGGCTGAGCCATGTGCTTGTAGCCATGTGGTCTTACTTAAGCTAAGTCACATGCCAGTGTGACGTAGTAGCAAGTAATGTGACCGTGTGGAGCGTCTAAGCCACGTGATATGGGCGCTTAATAGATGTGAAAAGGGAGTGTATGCAGAGAAGGTTGCAACTGAGCTGCAGCCCGGAGTTTTACAGATAAAAACAAGAGGTAAATTGCGAAAATTAAGGGCTAGTCAGGCCATCCATGACAGTCACTACTTGCATTGCCTTTGAAACTGGCGGGTTTCTCTACCACCCTTTCCCGTGACCTGTTGTTGACCGGTTGCTGGTTCTGAACCAGCACTGTGATAGCTTGTGTCAGCTGTTGCTGACCGAGGAGTAGTGCGTGCAGAAGCTGTTCTGCTGTGGGAGGTGGAGATGATTCTTGCACCGGGGCCGGGGTTGCTGCCCTGGAAGCATGCTGAGAAACGTTGGTGGAATCCATCTGATATTGATCCTGCGTGAAGGTTCAATCAAAATCTTCTTCTGTTTCAGGCAGGGGTGGAAGAGATTCAAGGATACGATCCTCTTGCCAGTGATGAATAGGCCGATACTGGTTTGCAAAACGACCCGAATATGTGATTCTGTTGTAACGGTTTGGACAAGGCTGTGCTTCACAGATTTGATGTCCTTCTTCGGGATCGTAACACTCGTCTCTGACTGTTTCATGGTTGAAGGCGTGCGGGTAACTTTCACAGGGAAGGTGATCTCTGGACCAGATACTGCTAATGGGACTTTGAGAAGCCACACTGTATTCTATTTAGAACGAGATGAAGTACTCGTCCGCCCAAACTTTATCTAACCCTTTGAACACCTGCTCGTAGTTCCTCCTTAGACCCATGAAACTGATTCCTCCAATTGCCTTTAATCCCCAATCCAGCAGTTGCCACTCACGATGAGTGATGACAGGGGCCCGGGTTGGTAATTCCTTTAGAAGCTTCTCTAGCTTCTGTTTCTCCTGCTCAAACTGTTGCTTTGTATCTTTGTTAAGCTGGTGGCATTTGTTAATGGTGGGGAGGATCGACAGACGTTGGAGTGTGGCGGTGAGCTTGGGAGTGAAGATACCTCGGAGGTCTTCCACAGTGTGCTTGCGGAAGTCAATGAGAGCCGGCTTTGCTGCTATGAGGGCTGTGCTAGGGTTGGTAGCGGGCCGGACTGGGAAGCGTTCTGCTAACGAAGGCTTCTTAGGGAGACTTGCTAATGCCTCGGCTTGTTCGCGTGCGGTGCGGGCGGCGAACTCTTTGGACTCGGCGCAGAGTTTTTCAAGCTCCTCTACTGTGGGGAATCTGTGTGTGAGGGCAGAACCCTTGGGTTTACGACGACTGACGTAGGAGGCAATAGCCTTGAGTTCCTTCTCCGTGTACTTGTGACTCTTGCCACGTGCGTGCTCTGCGTCGAGTTGATCAAACACGGCCTGAGGTAGGGCACGGTGGATCTGGACTTCTCGAGCGCTTGGTTCAGATCCTTATGCAAAGGATCTGGGCAAGCAGTAAAACGGGAGTGGGATTCTTTCGGCACTAAGAATCAACCACGGAAAGTGAACGAGTTAGCGATCAAGCACGTCAAGATGGACGGCGATGGCTTACTCTCAAACATAGGGGTGAATAAACTTTTTTAAACTGGGGGGACAGGAGGGCTTGATCCAAGCTAAGGGCAGTCGTGCCGGTAGCTGTGTGGTATCTTGACCTAATGTTGCGGAGCGACTGCTGATAGACTGATAAACCCTAAACAAGGGTGAAGTAGATGTGAGGGGGAAGAGGAAGGGGATCTCCAACGACGACAGCAAGGTCAAAGTCGATGATAAGCAGGCAAGCAGGCACAGAGGCCGGATACTGGCAGTGCAAATGACGAAGTTAATATCAAGCTTATACTAGGTTACATTGAGTAACTCACCTGGCAGTGCAAATGACGAAGAGGTCAAGATGCAGAACCAGGGAGGGTAAGGGGTACTATATATACTGTGTCTGGGTGGTCTGTGCACCAGTTCCCACACTAGGGACTGGAGTAACTGTGGGGCTGGAGTAACAATAGAACAATAAGGGACCAGGGTAACTGTCAAGGACCTGAGTAACTGTCAAGGACCAGGGTACATAGAACAATAGGACTAGAACAATAGACAATAGAACAATAGCATCAGGAACAATAGAACAATAGGAACTGGGGGAATCCCTAACAATAGACAAAAGACAATAGACGGAAGACAATAGGACAATAAGACAATAGGACAATAAGAACTGGGGGAATCCCTGGGGAATCCCTATCAATGGAAGTTGAACAATAGAACAATAGCCTAGGTTGATCTGGAACCGCTCCAGATTGAGTCTAGGGTTTGGGTCTGGACTATTGATAAATAAGGCAGGATGTCACGTGACCCGGGTTAGGGTTAGGTCCGGTAACACTCCTAGCCGGAAAATAAGCGCTCTAGATAGGCACCTAAGGCTGTAAACTTGTGACATTGTTGGAAAAATCCGGTCTCTGTTGGACTATCCAAGACAGGTAACTTGTTCTGGCTGGACTTAGGGTCAGTGAAATACTGATCCGCCAACCATTTGCTGCATGGGTGGAGCCATGACGGAGATCCTTTTCACCACCGGACCTGGAGAGAGAGTCCAGGCCAACGCCGGCACTACCCCACGCACACACAGGACCTCTCCTCTATGGAGATTTGTTTCGCACACCACTGAGCTGACAAGCTCATTACACTTTGTCACACAGTCACCATGCCACTCTCCCGCTACGTTGCTGCTAAAACCGGCCGCAAGGCTCCCTACTCCATCCCCGTCCGCAATGAAGTCACTGGACTTCAAGAACGCTTTGCAGTCTCCAAGGAGACTCTCAACAAGTTCAAAGACACCGGCAAGCCTCGCTGTGTTGAGTACCCTGACAACAAGTCTCTCATCAAGAGGATTGATCTAGAAGAGCAAGCTTGCACCACCATTGAGCATGAGGAGAACCAAGCTTGTATAAGACAGTGACACGGAGACAGGGCTCGACGTGACAAAAAGGGACACGATGCGGATGACGACGAGGAGGTGGTGGCAGGCGTGAAGCACAATGCGTTCACCAGCTATCAAACTTATTCAGAAGGCTAGCCCAGTAAAGACCAAGTTAGTATTGTGACTACCAGCTATGTAGTACAAGAGGGGGGTTGCTTACCTAGCCCAGTAAAGACCAAGAGGTCGAGATGGGGGGCTAGGAGCGTACATGCAGCATCTTATAAAGACTTCAGGGACCTGCGCACAGACCATGTTGAGGGCAGGCTTTGCAAGAAGCCGTGTGAACGAAGAACAAAAGAACTACCTAAAGGAGAACAATAGCTATTGTCTAGACCTTGCCAAGAACTCTACCCGTGAGAGAATCTATCTAAAAGGAGACCAACTATTGTATTCCATTCCCACACCTGTGAGAACATCCTTCCATAAAGAGAACAATAAGGAAAGAACAATAAGGAGCCCATGTGGACAGTATCTATGACGTCAAACCCTAGCTATGGGCTGAGCCATGTGCTTGTAGCCATGTGGTCTTACTTAAGCTAAGTCACATGCCAGTGTGACGTAGTAGCAAGTAATGTGACCGTGTGGAGCGTCTAAGCCACGTGATACGGGCGCTTAATAGACGTGCAAAGGAGTTTATGCAAAGAGAATTGAAACTAGGTTGTAGCCCGGAGTTTTACAGATAAAAACAAGAGGTAAATTGCGAAAATTGAGGGCTAGTCAGGCCATCCATGACAGACAGCTTTCTAGCCTCATGTTTCAGCAAAGTCTTCTCGATAGAATTGAGAAGCAGGAGAAGGAGAAAGCTAAAAAGCCTACTCTTCTTCACCAAATTGAAGATTGAAACAGTCACACTCATGTTGCCACTCCCACTCCTCTTCCCTTCAATCTCCACTTCTGTAAGACAAAGCTTATGCTTTGTCAACAGGAGTTTGAACCTATGATCACAGCAGCCTGTCAAAGGCTTGAGCCTGTGCTCAACAAGCTAAACACCTCTTTCGCGAGTGGTGGCCAATCTTCGGATGCACGGCTCAACACTTGTCGCAAAAATGTTCAACTGCTGATTGGTCGAGTCTACATAATAGAACAGTGGTTCAAGGAGAACCATACGGACAAGATGTTGAATAGGGAATGGAGAATGTTGAAAAAAGGACTTAAAAAGTTTGGGTAGAATTAGTTTTGTGGACACACACCGGAGATGGGGTTATATCTTAGAGCTACTAGAAGGGCTGTTCAAAATTAACGCCTTTGTATATGCGGAAATGGAATAAAATGTATGGGCTGACAAGCCTCATTTTACTCGGTGACAACTTCCTGAAAAAGGATTTAATGTGTGAAAACAACTCTGACAAGAGTTCAATGTGTGAAAAGTGGTGTTTCTCTTCTTCTTATACTAGAAATAGTATTTTGCTTATCCTTTGCTAACTAAGAAATTAGAAGCAATGGCCACTCAATCCAACGCCGGATCCAGCGCTGCCCCCGCTGCTGCCTCTAACCTTACCCACTCTGTGACTTTTGGCAAGATCACGCCAATTGTTTACAACCCTTCGGTGGAGAACTTTGAACAGCACATCTACCACAACCTGAACACGGCCCAAAGGGCTTTTACTTGTACAGTTGAAGGTGGAGCAACTGCTGCCATAGTCCACAACATGATGAATCAGATGGTTCTTATCTGGAACAACCAGCTGTCGCTCCTGGAGGATAACCTCCAGAAATATGTGGATAAGGTCGCTCAAGACCTATATTCGCAGTGCGCTGCTGACACCCAAGTCCAGTGGATGGACACTGACCTAGATATGGTCAAAACAACGATTACTAACGTGGTCAATCAGATCAACCAGCTTCCCCTGTCTCAAGGACAAGGAGGATCCTCGCGCCAGCCTAAGATTTGCAAACCCCCTGAGTTCAACGGTACCGATGGCAAGGTCAAGTTCAACGAGTGGTTGAACAAGATCTCTCTGTGGCTTGTCTATGAGAACGTTGCTACAGACAGGCAATGTATTGCCGTCGCAATGAACCAACTCTCAGGCGCGGCAGCTCAATACATGGAGCCGTGGATCAAGAAGCTCACAAAGGGTCAGACAATTGGAATGTGGGAAGAGTTCAAAAACAAACTCAAGGTACAATACGGCAACGGGATGACAAGAAGGGTGCTCAAAAGGAGCTCAACGCCTTGTTCAACAATACAGAGTTGGCGCACAAGAACTTTGTCAAGCACGCAGAACGCTCCCGTACGCTTGGCAGGCTATCTGGATACGAGGACAACTTGCTTATTCATAAGCTCAAGCACGTCATCGAGAAGGATATGAGGCTCGTCATGATCGGGAAAGATGAAAATCAAATTCCAACAACTTGGCCTCAGTTCCTTGACCTCTTGCTCAACATCCACAAGAAGGTCTATCCGGAGAAAGCACAGGGCCAGATCTTTGCGAAGGAGAAGGATATGTCCACGCCTATGGAGGTAGATGCACCAGATAAGAAGAAGAAGAAAAACGAGAAGTGGAACAAGGGCAAGGGCAAGGAGGTGAACTCGACTGAAAAGTTGGAAAATTTCTGCCACATCCATAAGTTGAAAGGACATAACACGGATGAGTGCAACCTCAACGGCCTAAAGCAGAAGCCCAATGACAAGAAGAAGGAAGTGAAGAAGGATGGCAAGTCTTTGGTGCCAAAAAAGATTCGGGCAGCAGATGCCGAGAACTGTCATGGATGGCCTGACTAGCCCTTAATTTTCGCAATTTACCTCTTGTTTTTATCTGTAAAACTCCGGGCTGCAGCTCAGTTGCAACCTTCTCTGCATAAACTCCCTTTTCACGTCTATTAAGCGCCCGTATCACGTGGCTTAGACGCTCCACACGGTCACATTACTTGCTACTACGTCACACTGGCATGTGACTTAGCTTAAGTAAGACCACATGGCTACAGACACATGGCTCAGCCCATAGCTAGGGTTTGACGTCATAGATAGCATCCACATGGGCTCCTTATTGTTCTTTCCTTATTGTTCTCTTTATGGAAGGATGTTCTCACAGGTGTGGGAATGGAATACAATAGTTGGTCTCCTTTTAGATAGATTCTCTCACGGGTAGAGTTCTTGGCAAGGTCTAGACAATAGCTATTGTTCTCCTTTAGGTAGTCCTTTTGTTCTTCGTTCACATGGCTTCTTGCAAAGCCTGCCCTCAACATGGTCTGTGCGCAGGTCCCTGAAGTCTATATAAGCAGCTACATGTACGCTCCTAGCCCCCATCTCGACCTCTTGGTCTTTACTGGGCTAGGTACGCAAACCCCTCCTGTACTACATAGCTAGTAGTACCCAATACTAACTTGGTCTTTACTGGGCTAGCCTTCTGAATAAGTTTGATAGCTGGTGAACGCATTGTGCTTCACGCCTGCCACCACCTCCTCGTCGTCATCCGCATCGTGTCCCTTTTTGTCACGTCGAGCCCTGTCTCCGTGTCAAGAACTCTGGGACGAACAGCGAGGCCGAAGCCCCTCAGGCTTCGTTGTCTGAAACAAAAAACGTAAATACACCACATTTAGAATTGGTGGCTCATATTGAGGAGGTTCCAACCAAAGATGATGAACCTTCAACTCCTCACCCGTCTCCTGACAAGGGTAAAGGGAAAAAGCCGACCAAGGGCAAGGATTTTTCTGAAGCATCATGTGACTCCCTGCGAACATGAATGCTTAGGCCCCGATACCCTCAATTTTTGTACCGTAGATACTGTCAAAAATGT
>JABYQR010000710.1:0-11008 GCA_022592445.1 Cytidiella melzeri | reverse complement strand
GTCGTGAAATGGTAGACGCACTTGGGCAGTTTTTTGGGTTGTTGGACCGCCTGAGCATTCATCGAGAGCTGTTTGGTCCAAAAGTGATTCAGCTCTACGCCGCATTGATGAGGCACTGATGGCACGAGGAGATGGCAAAGAAGGAACTCTTCGACATCCGCGTGATCGACAAGGCTCGCATTGAGAAAATTTTTCACAAACTGGAGGACGACGCGAGGTGCGCAGAGTGAGTGCCACCTCTCAAACGCTCGAATTACCCACGAACTAACTGTTCCTTGCTCCCCTCCTTCCATGCAACCTTTTCTTTCACATTGCACCTGTTTGTGTCACGTCTCGCTGCGTTACTGACACTCTGCGTTTTGGCATCGGTGGGAACCACGACCCATCTTTGCCACGTCGTTGGGATTGCCCCCCCTCCTCTTCACTGCTACGTCGTTGGGAATTGCAACCCTCTGTTGCTGCTTTGTTGGCATTGGCCCCCCAGGTGTTACCTCGAACGGTACATCACTGTGTTGTGCAACCCCTCTCCATTCCGCGTAACACGGCGTCACTTGCTCTTCCGCACACCAACCCTCTGACGAAACCCGTGGACACGTACCTTCGCCAAACCAACCCTCACCCCTCGTGTCGCAGGTTCAGCAAATGGCAGCAAACTATTGCAATGTCAACATCTCGAATGGGCAGTCTTGCCGTCAACAATTGTGCCGGACAGTCAAGAAAGCGAGCACGATCGCCAGAAGCCTTCCGCCAACCAACCAAAGCGAGAGCGAGTACGGGGGCAGATGGATCTTCTAGAAGAGATAGGTCCTTTCGCTCCGCAACATCGACAAACTCAATGCTGTGCAACCTCTGCCTATCATTCCACGCCAACGTCCGCAATTGCAACATGGACACAAGACCCGATGGTACGCCCACTCGCTGCAGTTGCAACACCGCAGGCCACCTCGTTGTCAAGTCCTCAGGTCGAGTCCTGTGTACCAACTTCCAACGCTACGGGAAATGCGCTTGATCGGGAACCAACCATGGTCACAAGTGTTTTGGCTGCAGAGACGCTTCCCATGGAGCCCGCAACTGTTCTTTGGTCCAGAAAATCTAAAGCTTTCACTTCCTTCCACCCGCTAGCATGGCAACAAGCTTTGGAGTCGGCGAACCTCATTTCTCATTACCCCACTGTTGTTCCAGCTCTAATGTTGGGCTTCCGTGTTGGCATCCCGGTCATTTGTTCTACATATACGCCCGCTAATTCACCGTTGATTTTGTCCCATATATCTGAATTTAATGCTATCATCAACCATGAGTTCCAGTGTCAGCGTTACATCGGCCCGTTCTCACAGCGCGAAGTGGAGGACATCGTGGGTCCTTTTCAGACTTCGCCGATGTCTCTCGTACCGAAGCTACATAAAGTGAATGTTTTCCGCCTCATACAAAACTACTTGTTCCCCAGAACACCACAAGGGGAGATACTGACAAGGATAGTTCGACAGAGACCGGATTTTTCCAATATTGTCACAAGTTTATGGCATTAAGCGCCTATCTAGAGCGCTTATTTTCCAGCTAGGAGTGTTACCGGACCTAACCCCAACCCAGGTCACGTGACATCCTGCATTATTTATCAATAGTCCAGACCCAAACCCTAGACCCCATCTGGAGCGGTTCCAGATCAACCTAGGCTATTGTTGTATTGTTCTCATTCCATTTTTAGGGGATTCCCCCGGTTCTTATTGTCCTATTGTCTTTTGTCTATTGTCTTCTATCTATTGTTAGGGATTCCCCCAGTTTCTATTGTTCTATTGTTCCAGTTTCTATTGTTCTATTGTCTTATTGTTCTAGCTCTATTGTTCTACGTACCCTGGTCTTTGACAGCTACCCTGGTCCCTTATTGTTCTATTGTTACTCCAGCCCCACAGTTACTCCAGTCCCTAGTGTGGGAACTTGTGCACAGACCACCCAGCCACAGTATATATAGTAGCCCTTACCCTCCCTAGCTCTGCATCTTGACCTCTCTGTCATTTGCACTGCTAGGTGAGTTACTGCATTAACTTAGTATCATACCTGATTAACTCTGTCATTTGCACTGCTAGTATCCGGCCTCTGTGCCTGCTTGCCTGCTTATCATTGACTTTGACCTTGTTGTCGTCGTTGGAGATCCCTTCCCACTTTCCTCTCACATCAACTTCACCCTTGTTTAGGGTTTATCAGTCTATCAGCAGTCGCTCCGCAACAGATACAATCTATTAATTCCGACGACTACCCATGCACATGGGGTACGTTCAACGCCTTTGCCCTAATGCTCAGCCAGCTTCCCCCCAGGTCACAAGCAGCGGTTCGAGATGTGACAGAGGCCTATAGAACGATCCCTTTACACCACTCGCAGTGGCCAGGGTCAGTAATCAAGCTTCCAGGAGAAGACCACTTTGCCGTAGACACATCAGCCTGCTTCAGAGAGGCAGCCAACTGCGGAGTCTTTGGTCTCGTCGCAGACACAGGAGCTGACATCATGCGTTCCGAAGGAATTGGCCCCATCGCAAAATGGGTGGACGACCATGTTTTCATCCGAATAAAACAAGAACACATTGCCCCGTACAACCAGCAACGAGAGATTTGGAAGAGGCAAATACAAGAGGCAGGAGGCAAGCACCACACAGGGGGCAGGATATGGTTCGGAGGCAGAGTCATGCCAGACGGGCGGATAGAAGAGTTCATGAAAGACATGGCATTCCCATTGCAAGACTTGTCCAAGCTATCCAAACAATCGCCAGGCCACAAACAGTACGCATACAACCTTCACAATGTGAGGTGAGTCTCGCAACACCTCAGCTTTCCTTGGGAGAAATCCAAGGATATCGACTTCAATTCAGCCTTTCCATTCACAGGGTTCCTATGGGACCTGGAGCGCTACACAGTTTCTCTGACCGAGAGTAAGAGAATCAAGTATCAACGGGCCATAAACAAGTGGCTAGCCAGGCGCACTCATACACTGGAACAGGTACAACAGCTGTATGGCAAATTGTTGCACGTGTGCTCAGCCCTACCAGAGGGACGAGTGTACCTGACCAACCTGGAAAAGATGCTCGGCATCTTCCGGAACGAGCCTTTCAAACCGAGGCACGCGCCAAAAGGAACCACGTCGGACCTACAGTGGTGGACTCTCGCGCTTTCCTCATCATCTGCCATTGAACGTTGCATTCCGGGGCCCATTGTCATTCTATCCCTCGATGCCTTTTCGGACGCAAGTTCAGGTGTGGGAATTGGCATTGTTCTCAATGGCCGTTGGAGAGCGTGGCACCTTCAAACAGGGTGGCAGAGCAAAGGAAGAGACATTGGGTGGGCAGAAGCGGTAGGTTTTGAGTTACTCACATACGCGATTATGCACCAAAATCCCCCGCATGAACACTTACGAGTTTACGGCAACAACCAGGGTGTCGTTGAAGGATGGAGAAACGGCCGCAGCAGAAACTCGCAAGTTAATGGGGTTTCAAAAGGATCCTCAACTTCCTTTGCAATTGAGCCACGCACATCCACGCACAGTACATCCAAAGCGCTGATAACCCCGCGGACGGACCGTTGAGAGGCCTATACCCCCCTCAGCATCTCCTTCTTCCACCCATCCACCTTCCTAGCGACCTCAAGCTGCTTCTCCACAACGCATCAGAAAGTTGCCACGAGCCTCCAAACAGGCATCTCACTAGCGCACGGCCAGCCACGAGAACAGCAAAGGGAGTCCGGCAAGCAGACCTCGTCAAAGAGCAAGCCACGGAGTTTGACGCCATATGCCATGGCTTTAGCCAAGGTCAAGAAATCCAGGGAGGCAGCGTCCCCAACAGCCAAGAACACCACAAACCTCGAACCCGTACCACTCATCCTACGCCCAGCGTGTCGAGCAGCAGACCACCTACTGCTCTGGAGGCCAACTCACGTGGCACCCATTATGGAGCCTCTGTCGATAACTGATGCGGCTCGAATCTCAGCAGCCACCTCAGGCGGCTCGTCTGACAACACTCGAGCCACTTACGGAGCCGGCCTCTGTCTTTTCCATGAAATCTGCGACGTTGCCAAGATACCCGAGCACCAACGTATCCCTGCCAGCCAGGACCTCCTTGCGTTCTTTGTTGCACAACTGGTCGGGGCCTATTCAGGCAGTGCAGCCAAGAATTATCTCGCGGGAATCCGAGCCTGGCACGTGATACACAGGTTTTTGTGGACCATCAATGCCATACAGATGAACGCGCTTCTTCAAGCTGCAACCGTGTTAGCCCCGCCAACATCGCAGCAAGCTAAGAAGCAGCCCTACACCGTAAACCTCCTCACAGCAATCTTCCAACAGCTCGACAAAACTGTTCCGCTCGACACCGCTGTACTTGCAGCGGGATCCTCCTTGTTCTATGGTATCGGCAGAGCGGCAGAACACACAGTTCCGAATCTGCGTGGGTTCAACTCGGAGAGGCACGTGCAAAGGCAACACGTCTCGCATGCCACAGATAGGAGCCACAACGAGGTCACAATACTATTCATCCCGTGGACCAAGAGTGCGGGCACCTCCGGCGAAACTCTTTTCTGGGCCACGCAGGACGGCATCACGGACCCGGCATCCAACCTCGAACTCGCTTCAAGTTCAACTTCACCGTGTTGAAACTCCGCTCAGACGCGTCGCGCACTGGTCACGTGGGCGCGTCGGACACTTACCCTCGTTTGTCTCGTCCGAAGATCGTAGGCTCAGCCCGCACGTCAACACCAAAGAAAGATTGAGTAGTAGTTGAAGCAAAATAACCAGCAATTGTGGCTAATTAGAACGTTTCGAACTTCCGCCTAATGCCAGATACTGTACTTAAGATTTGACACAACTATTACGACGTAACTTAAATCATCGCACGTACAAAATTACCTACTCACACAAGAAGGGTACTGCGATACCTGACTCAAACAGCTCAGCTTCCCAATAATACCAATCCTTTTTTGGCTTCATGTTCGGGACAAGATAGATAGGTGTCTGCGCCGGGAGCTTCGTGCACTCAAGCACCCAATCGTCCTCCGTTGGCTCCTCAACCGCGTGACTACGTAGCAAGTCAGCCACTAGTCAAGTCAAAGACAGTAGCTAAAGCAGCCTACCTTTTTTTGAGATGCGTCATCAAATCTGATTTTTTGACATCGTACACCTCGGTACAGCGAGTACATTGGTACTTCAATTCTTTCTGGAGTAGCTTTTCAGCTACCGGCTCCGCAGCCTTTGCCGCAGATATCTGCGCCTCAGTTGCGAGAGCAATATCCTGGTACTGATCATGTACCTAGTGGGGGATAGCTGAATAACGCTCCATGCCATGACCGGAATTAACAAAAAGACCTACCGCTGTTCGCCAGGTCATAATGCGAGTGTAGTTGCAGCGACCAGGATCCGGAGATGAGAGGCGTATTTCAGGTCGCTCCAAGTCGTCGACAGTTGCTTTCTTGATGTCCAATCCACACACTTCGATCACCCTCTTCATGCTGTGAAACGTAGAGGAGAATGCATCAACGTTCCAGATCCAATCATACCGGTAGACGGTTTGGATGCTATTGTAGCACTCGATCGACATTCCTTCAGGCCGAGACAGACATGGTGTAGTTGCGTAACCGCAACCATGGTGGAGGACATGCTCGAATGACATGGACTGCCTGCAGCCACAATTAAAAAACGCAGTGAGGGCGAGTTTCCAAGGATCCGAGGATGCCTCTATGCCAAACTCTTCTCTGAGGATGGTTTCGAAAAAAATTCGCGTTTCCTGTGTACGCTTCTCCAGGTATTCGGGTATCAAGGTTTGAAGGACGCGCCGCAACTCTTCGTTGTCGAACTCCTCAGCATCCGTATCAAGCATCTGCCAGACTTTCGGAATCTTGACGACAACTTCGCGGCTGGACAGAGATTTCCTTTGGTGCAGCGGGAGAATTTCTTTGAGAAGCTCGCTGGTGGTTTGCAGCCTTTGAGTCACCCTCTCTGTATGATCCGCGGATAACCGGTTTATCCTAACACTATGCATAAAATTGATGATAGGCTCTCTGATGTTATTCCAAACTATAAGGCAGCTGTCAGCCAATTAGACCCGTAAACCAAAGAAATCTCACTTTTCGGAGTCAGTGCCTGCGTTTTCCGTACTTCTGGCAGCTTTATGAATTTAGTGCATTCCGCAGACGAGCTAGGCTTTGTCAAATAGGTGATTTCCGCCTTCCAGCCATCTTCCTTGAGCTTTGCAACGATGCTTCGTGCATTACAACGGTCAGACGGGGAGCCTATGCAAGACCTGATGACGTACTCAAATCGTCTAGCTCGACGTAACTTGTCGAGCTCCTCAGTGCGAGAACTTCTCTTCTGTGTGAACCAATCGTTGAGCTCTTGTTCACCCTAGACGTGCACGGTCGAGATAAATCACGGTCGTTTGAACGGGCTCAACAAATGAGCAACTTGCCTCTTTCCTCAGCGATGCTAGCTTTTCTTGCGCGTTCAAGTATGAATCTAGCTCTGCGGGCGGTGTTTGCTTCACACCTAAAGCAAGCCTCTTTAGTTCAGATTCGTAGTATGTACGGTTGTCTAGGTGCTCTGTCAATAGGGTGGAAGCGTGACGAGATAGTGTGTCATACCGCGTTTGGTATTGTCCTCGAATGGTGGAACCACGTCGTCAAGTCTGCGGGGCGCAATCAACTTTACCAAAGGATAATGATCTGATGCGATGGCTGTTCTGAAGTTGACGAGTTGAGCTGAATGCTTTTAACAGACTCCCAGGGTGGGTACATACAAGCGCTGCCTGCACTTCTTGCATAAGCGTACTCGATATCGCCAATATACGTGATGACAATTGTTGTTTCCACAGCTCTAAGTATATCGCATAAGAATCTATTTTGAGTAATGAGAAAAAAGTCCCCGACTTACGTGACAGTGAGGGTCGAACATAAGATTAGCGTATGCGGGCTCGGTAAGGTCAGCGGGACATGGCGGTAGAGTAGGCAGGTTGAGCCGTGCAGCTTTCCACAAAGACAGAGTGTTCCGACTCATAAAGAACTCCCGAAGGCCTTTCGAGGTCCTCGTGAGGTTGAGAAGGTCCTTGGGATGCAAGAGGCTACATATCTGCGACATCGTCAGAGCTGACCTGTCATGGCTGTCTGAGGAAAGAAGAGACGCGTAACCTCCATTATCACATCAAGTGGCATGTCAAGCATTCCTTGAAGTTTTCCGCGTCGTCTCGGTGCGCGGCTTGAGTTTGCTGCTCTTGATGTCTTGGACCTTTTGGTAGAGCGAGCTTCGACATCCGAGTCCGTCTTGTCAGGGGTTGCCTCACTTTCCGTAGCCAAATTTGACGACGGTGTTACCGACTTGGTTTCGTGTATCTTTTGGACTCTTTGAGATCTTCTCGCCATGGTGTCGCAAGCGGGAGGCTGCTAAGCTTCAACGTTGATGACAGTAAGAACGAAATTGCTCTGCGTGACGCGAATAGTAACGCCGCGTTATATGACATGCACGTGATCGCGTTGCTTAGGTCAGCCCTGCGCTCTCAAATTCTCAATGGCAAGCCGACCGAGGCGAGCTTCAGTTGAAAAGCCTACAAGGCTAAATATACCCCTCGCATCTCTGCAAGACAACGTTGTATTCTGTATTCATCCAATCACGAGCAGGAGGTCGCGACGCTTGGAGAAGTACTAGTAATTAGTCTTTGACTCGGAGAACCTACACTGTGTCGTTCATCACAGGGTATTTTTGCTTGACGTACAAGCGTGAAAATGCCCCTAACAAACGAGGATTTTGAGCAGTTAATCGAGTTGTGACCCCCGAATGACGCGCGAAAACAACAGTAGAAGTTCGCACGATAGATTGCGCCTTTCGCCCGACAGATTCACCTGATAGACACGAGCGTGAATTCACCAGCTTTTCGAGCAATAATTTAACCTGGTTCCTTCAACATATTATCTTGTGAATCTAGACAGGTAGCTATTGCAGGATATGGCCCAAAAGTCGGTCAGACCTTATGTGTAAATTCAGCAGTAAAGCAGGCAAAACATCAATTATATTTCTACTGCTACAACAGTGAAAAGATAGGGTAGCGGACACGGACGACTCGGACAACTTTGCTACATGACGTTGGAATTGCAGTTGTCATCGGCCTGTCCAAAGTATTGCATCTGTTTGCCGTAGCAACGAGCACTACTCATGAACTGCTTCACAATGGCTGCTGTCGCCCAATCGCCCTCGAAGCGCTCAAGGTACGAGTGAATGCAACGAGCCTATAGATAGAGTCAGGGTCATACAACGATTAACAGAAGGATGCGGACTTACCGACACAAAGATCTTGCTTGAATCCTCGGCACTGACACAGCGGTAAGGGCGCGAGAGGTCCAACTGTGCAGCGTGCACAAGCTCGCGCACAGTTGCCTAGAGTGAAACGTCAGCAAACATTGCAACAATGAAAAAATGCGCGCGCGACGTACCAATATCATATTATATTTCTTTGCCCCTTCGTGCCCAGTGAGGCCCATGGCCGCCTTCAGATGGTATCCACGCTGGCCACCACCAGCACTCCCTTTTGGCTTGCGGACGGAGTTCGGAGCGCATGTGAGTGAGGGTAACACAAGGCGCTGCGTGTTGATGATGGCAGCGCCTGCGTTATGTGTGGTCGGCGCCGTGAACCGAGCCATCTGGGCTGTACAACGCGCAGCTGTATCAGGACTGCGCGTTCATTTGGGCACACAACAGCGGAGACACACCCTGTAACCTATGGAACTGTGCGGCCAGCTCCTCCATAGTGAGAGCTTCAGGAAATTCACCTACACCTCCATTTTGCGTACCCGTGGGTGTGATGGGCGTGGTAGTGTGTGCGTCACGATTAGCCCGTGCTGTCGTGACACCAGCCATAACGGGAGCCACCGGAGAGCTTGTTGTGGCGAGAGGTGTTCGAATGCATGCGAGACATAAGCGAATCGGAACGAAAACAGAATAAATGGAAACGTACGAGGGAATAGTGGGAGCAGTCGAGAAGATCGGATTTTCTGTATATGGTGGTTGAGGCGCATCATAGGTCACCATAGAGCTTGTGGCCATGGGGATGTTGCCTGCATCACGGAGTGCTGGATCGAGGTGAAAAACATCAGTTTGGGGTGTCGAGGGGGTCAGGAAGGTGAGCAGCTTCAGCCAAGGCGGTTGTTGTTGTTGTTGTTGCAGAGCGAGGCGTGCACGTGCGCTATAATAGGCATAGCTCATGAGTTGGGTATTGCGGTATGGCCTGATATGACTCACGGGTGTTTTTTCTATGTTGTGGGCATTTGATGCAGTTTGTGTCGAGGTGGAGCGTGGGGCTTTTGGATGCTCAGTGGTCACAGGCTGACGCGCGCCGTGTTCGTTGTCGCACATGCTGTAGCTGTAGTTATGAGAATGGTGGCCGTAATGTCGTTTCCGTTGTCGTACAGACTCAACGCAGCGAATAAATTCACTTGCAAGAGGATGGTGATCGTCTGAAGCGGTGAAATTCACCTGCTGAACTCAGCGTGTTGTTGAAAATACCCCTTGTTGCACAAATTTCACGCTCCAAGTCAAACGAGGTCATTTTAACGCCTGCCCCGCAATATTCGCTCGATATTGACTTTTGCCGACATTCAACTCCTTATTGTGTGAATCCACTTCCCTAACACGTTTGACCAGCGAAATTCCCTGTGGCGTAGTCGCAAACCGCATCGAGCAGTCTCTCGACACTCGTTTGCTGGCTGGATGCAAAGGTGTTGTTGTTGTCCTCGCCCTTGCCCTTGTTGCCCTTGCTCTCTCCCTTGTTGTTGCCCTCTTCCTCTCCCTCATTGTTGCCCTCGCCCTCTCCCTCATCGTTGCCCTCGCCCTCTCCCTTGTTGTCCTCGTTGTTGCCCTCGCCCTCTCCCTTGTTGCCCTTGTCGTTGCCCTTGTTGCCCTCGTTTTTGCCCTCACTGTTGCCCTTGCCTTTGACTGCTTTCACTCTTGCTTTCTCCTTTTCTCTTGCCCTCTCCCTTCCACGTCTATTTTTCTGGGACTGCCTGTGGCATCCAATCGCTCCCGCATCTTGTGCGACTGTGTCGCCAGAGCTGTCGTGTAAACCTGTGCGACTGTATCACCTAGCTGCATAAGTTGGATTGGACTGACTCTTGAGGTGAGTTCCGTCACAAGTTGCATACATCCTTACTGATGTCCATCTCCACCTAGATGGTGCACCACAGGCTCAATGAACGGGAGGCCAACCCGAATGCTTACATCAACTTCATTGTCCCTCTGCCAGTTTGGGATGCAGCTGCCCAGGAGGATGCCAGACAGCTGCTCTGAGCCTTGATGGCGCAGGTCAAGCCTGTCATGAAGGCTCATCAACTACAGGTGAACAGCATCGATGAGGTATGTCCATGTCAGTTCAAGCGACTACATGTAAGGAGATTCTGACCACATTATGTTCAGTACCAGTACAACAAAGTATTTTGGGGGCGCAATTGGAACAGCAACAAAGTTATCAGTGAGTTTCGGTCTTAGTGGCAGGGGGTCCATGTTGACTTCTTGCGCAACTTTAGAAATAGTGCTCAGGGATGCCACTGGGAATTTCCGACAGGTGTCATCTCTCCTGGGGACTCTATGTCATGAGGTACGTTTCTTCTTTGGTGTCAATAGTACCTGAGTCTTTCCTGAAGCAAGGAGCTAGTTGGCGCACATTAAGGTATGCTGTGCAACCCTCATCACGCCTGCAACACTCACCTGCTTCCATGCAGCATATGAATCACGGCCCTGCCTTTCAAGCTCTGTGGGCACAGCTTTGCAGGGAGGTGAAGGAGCTGCAGAACAAGGGCTACTACGGAGATGGTACGTTTACATCCGCCCTCTGACCACGCGGTATTTGACCTCAAGTACCAGGCTATTGGTCCTCAGGCGAGCGTCTTGGAGACTCTGTCCGCGTAGGCGGTCAGGGACTGGACGAGACCGGATTACCTGAGTATATGGTAAGTGTGTATAACCTCATAGCTCTGCCAGTCACCCTCACGCCTTCTTTGA